>KZ651418.1:159178-171014 GCA_001010745.2 Gerris buenoi | reverse complement strand
ACACGGAACCAAAAATGTTTCCTGATGTCTGAAACGGATTTCTGTCTTGGAATTACCTAAATTGGAGACATAAAATATTTTCTTTCTTCAGAACGATCACATAGCTTCCGTTACCTTCGGTAAGCTCGGGAGCAAAACTATTTTTTACTAAAGATTTTTCTTATTCATCGATTTTTAATAGTTAAAAAGAATTAGTCAAATATTAATTTGAGAAGAAGCAAAAACAAACCCTATTTTTAAGGTGATTGAACTGTAAAATAATTTTTAATAAATCGACGAATCCCCAAATCAAATAGGAGACTTACGTGGTAAAACTTCAAAAAACGACAAAAATGAGTAGGAGGAGTGACAGGTAAAGTGATTTAAATACTATTATTAATCCAAGCAACAAAACGCACATTTACCGCAACAAAATTGCCAGTTATACTGATGATAAACAGCTGATCGAATAACATGCTGACACTGTATCATCCATCACTAAATACAGTTATACAAGCATACTGACAGACTCAAGCTGTCCAGCTGATTGTTGCGCCACGCATAATTTTTACATAATTATAAAAAAAAATCAGCCTCAGGTGTTTTAAAATTGTAATTTTAACATATCCCTCCTTCCCGCCTCAAAAAAAAGTTCGAGGGTTAAACTTTGATAATAATACATTAATCAAGTCCTTTACAAGTACTAATTTAGTGGTAGAACCATGCGTGTGTGCGAAGTAGAAACGAACCAACACAAAGACACTTATGTACAAGATGTTACTACAAGGAAGGTTACTTAATGATAGGGACTAAGCAGGTTTCAAACTCACTAAGAAGAACTTGATATTGATATATTGCACTAAGCACAGTTAGGTGCAGGTATATCACTACAGCGCATGTATCCTCAGGTCATTTAAAAGTTATATTACTTCACACAAAAGCCTCTTATATTAAGGTACTTAGCATTAACATTTTTTAAAGTATTTTATTATGTTACTTGACAGCTAATTGATTAGATAATGATGATCTTTTAAACTGAAGACGGAGTTGAATTTAATTAACTACATAAATATAAATTTATTCAAGTTTTGAAACATAAGAAGCAATTAATTATAACTACATCTCTTAATATATAAAATTTAAATACAAGTTTCGAAAGTTATATGTTCAATTACCAGAGGGATAAGTCTTATTTATATATATAACTAGCCGGCCTCGGCTGACCTACGGTCAGCCTGCGTCCGTCTAGTTGCCGGGTACTAATATTTGGTTGTTGCTTTACACCCCTTAAAAAGTAAAATTTTAAAAACGTGTACATAACAACAATGAAAGTACTTTTCAAGCCCTGTAAAATGATATATAATATGATATATTTCGAGCATTTCGATCATTGTACCCCTGTACCTCGTATAGGTACCAACATTATATTAAAACAAATTAAATTCACTGAATGGCTATATAAAGCTTACTTAATAAAATCATTACTAATAACACATTGTTTCTCACAACATAAAATCTCAAGTTAAAATAACACATTAGGTACCGTTTGTACCAAAAGTACACATGCGTACAAATATGTTCAATTATTAATTTTTTCCGAGTTCCTAATATTAAATAAGGCATGCATACAAATTTTAAATCAAATCGAATCAATATTTCTCATATTTTTAATTTTTTATTAATTTCCCTATTTTTGGGCCCAGATTTCGAACCGGAAAATTTGGGCAAAAAAAGTTGTCGACAACCCCATACAAACTATACGTCGTTTTAAAGCCCCCGTCGAGTAGATTACGAATATGCCATTCTTTTTTCATTTATCACTTTTAAAGCCCGAAAAATGGTCAATCAAAAAGTCCAAAAATTGCCAAATATGAACTTTGAGTGGCATTTTCTCGAAAACTAAAAGTCGTGGAGAGAAAGTTCCAAGAGTACTTTCGTCTTGTATTTTTATTATTTTTAAGCATGACTAATTTTATAAAGATCAGACAAACTTTATTTTTTCCCAAAAAATCGTCAAACCCCTGTGATTTTTTTTACCCGAAAAAGTCAAAATGATGATAACAAAATAAATGAGGTATATTCGTAAACGTCTCGAAAAGGAGAGTAAAAAATAATAACAATGTTTTAAATTTCAACCAAAACCTAAGGATCCATTGTCAAAAAACAGCTATATAAGGACTTTTTTCAATTTTACCCCCCTAAAAAGTAAAAATATCACAAAACACTACATAACTACGTTGAAAGGCCTATTCAAGAGTTTTTCAACGATATACATGAAAGTAGGTGTTGTGTTAAAAAGCACATTTGTACCCGTGTACCAATAGGTACCAAAAATATATTTAAAAAACAAACCATGTATAAGCCCATTATTTAGGCTAATGAATTCTAATAAATTTAAAAATAAAATTAAAAAAAATTATTTCACCTTCTTAACCTGAACCAAAAGTACAAATCGGTACAAATGTACCCGTACAATTTTTTTTTAAAAATAAAAAAACACCACATCATTAAAGTATTAATCAAGGCCCTTAAAACGATATACGGCACATAAAAATATACATGTGTTTTGTAAATCCAAGATGGTGGCTATATATCGAAATCAAAACACTTTTCTATTTATGGTACACTCTACCTATGTACCAAATTTCAAATCTCTAGGTCAATGGGAAGTAGGTGAATTACTGATGCAAAAATCCAAGATGGCGGCTATAATTCAATATGGCGGACACATATCGAAATCAAAATGACCGCACCTTTCTATTTATGGTACACTCTATCTATGTACCAAATTTCAAATCTCTAGGTCAATGGGAAGTAGGAGAATTTTTGATGAGTCAATCACTGTCACTCTTAGTTTTATATATATAGATAATCAATTATTAAAAAGACAAATGACGACAAAAGTTTGATGATAAATAAATAAACAACAAATAAAAAAGTTAAAAGAAACGTAATTGATAAGGTTGATATTGGTGATATGATAAGCAATCAGGTGACAAAACACAAAATTAATAACAATGCGATAGTTTAGTTTTAGTATGTTTTGCCGCTTGGAAGCGCCACCTGATAAGTTTAAGCCACTTTTTGAAGCGAAGTTTTATTTCGGATTTGGCTTCTACTACTTCCTCTCTAAGCTTCTTTGTGATATAATAAATAATTGCAAGATAAAAAGAACTTTATATATAATACGTTTTAAATTTTCTGTCATAAATCATAAATTTTAAACCTGTCAAAATGAAGATTGTAAATATGGGACATGCTAAAACAAATAAAATAACTTGCGGATTTTTTCTGAACTAACTTTTCATATAGCAAAATTTGCTGAAAACGAATTAAATTTTGCTGAAAAGTGGATAAAAGTATTGAAATAATGCATTGTCATCGTGTTCTGAGCTATTCTAAAAGTTTCACATGTCTAGCTACTCGGGAAGTTAGTTAGAAATCGATTGAAAGATTTGTACTGGACAAACAAACAAGAAATCAAGCTAATAAAAACATAGTAATAAACAGATATGAAGAGGATGGTATGAGATAGTGTCAGGTCTTCCCAGGGAACGTGGGTAATATATTATCAGAATTATAATGAAATCATTGATTCATAATTAATATTAAACATTATACATTAAAAACATGACTTCATTTGCAATAATAGATACAGTATATATTATCATTTATATTTGATTTGTTGGGTGTTAGACAACTTACGTTGTACACACCCAGTTTTTATTCTACAAATGAATAAAATTATTATTAAGAATTGTAGAGGATCTGCGTAATCGATCGATTCAAAGATCGAACAGACATCACATAGCTTCCGTTACCTTCGGTAAGCTCGGAAGCAATAACAATTATAAAAAGTGTGAAAATAGCTAGCTAGGCGAGATTCGAAAGTACAAAGTTATATTTGTGATGAAAATTTCTTCAAGGAGAGAACTGAAAAATTTTAAGAACTAATTTTTTCTTCAATTATTAAGTTTTTGGTAGTTTTCATACAAAGGAAAGTTTAAATTAATTTAAATTAAATTATAACCATTATTAACACTGGGAGACAGACAGAGAAAAATAGACTCCAGCGCCGGGAGTTGAACCATGCGGAAAGCCCGTGGTTCAAATCCCGTCATTGGAGTCTATTTTTCTCTGTCTGTCTCCCAGTGTTAATAATGATTATAATTTGAATAAAATTTTTATTTTTTCTGTTATTAAAAACTTTATTTTTTTTGAAGAAGAAGATAAAAATGATTTTTTCCCGAAACGTTGGCATTATCGTCGCTACTCCAATTTCCATTTCCATGTTAAACGTTAAGCTAATTTTCAATTTTCTGCTATTATCACATACGTTATATTTAATGTTAAGAGAATCAGGAAATTATGGATAAATAATAATGATAATTAACCTTACTTTAAGTACTCAATTTAAGTAAATCAATTTTTTAAAAAAACGAGTCTTCACAGGAACACATCTTTCATATTAATAGTAGTGATTATATTTAATAACTGTTATTAAATATTACTATGCAAAAAACCGATTAATTACGGTTCAAGGCTATTAAAGAACTAAAAGAAGCCAACCAGAATTTATTACATATTACCACAAGTTGTAAGTTCGATAAAGCTTGAGCTTAGTGGTGCAGAGTTTTTATACTTTATAAGGAAGTAAATGTGAAGTAGCATAAGCTTATAGTACAAGGTAGGATGTGGGGTGCAAGGATCAGAGGAGGGGGTAGAGTGAGATGATAATTCCGAGATCCTCCACCAGAGAGCGTGACCGAGTTTATACCCGTGTGTGTTGGTTGTTTTAATTGTGAATTGTTTTCGGGCGAAGGTTTTAACTCAAGAGTGTTGCCAGATTTAGTCTTTAGCATAAGGAAAGAGAGGGGGTGAGGCGGGGGGTGGGGAGGGATTTAAAAGCATTAGATTATGTGAAGTAATTATAAGGTTTAATCTGTTTGGTACTTGAGTCAAGGGATAGGGCTCTGTAAGATTATAGTGAAGCACAACTTAGTTCCCTTTATATACATATACTTAAGGGAAAACAAAGCCCAAACTCTTACCCTATTATATTACTTTACACTCAACTTCATTTACTTAACCACAAAATTACGATATATTTACCAGTAGAATAATACAGTCAGCTGTTTTGATAACATACTGTGCATATTATAACAATGATAATGTAAAATTAACTCTGTAGCAGATGATTAGTATAAATTGTTATCTAGTAATTCCCACAACGATGATACCACAGAAAATTGTCAATCGTGCGTCTACGTCCGTCAGTAAATCAAATGTTTCGTGAACAACCATATTTTAACAAATTCTGTCTAATTTTAGTATACTTTAAATGATACGTCAAAAAATAGCCAACAGGTGGTTCCATATTAACTTATCAAAAACAATGATAGCTGGGATAGGGATAATCGTTCTGAAGAACCAAAAAATTTGATTTAAATTCAGAACTTCCTTAACCAAACTTGCTTTCACATATCAATAAGGAACATATTTGGTCACTTAACTGTCAGTTAAGGTTAACATTTTTTACCAACTAAGTATTCATCAGATTTAAAATAAATATTATATTTCAAATTGAGGATTAGCTCACAATTGGCCCAACGTTGATTTCAACCTTTGCTCCTCCATCGTCTCGCGCATGCGCAAATCCATTTCTTTCTAGTAACACTCAAACACTCATTTCATTGGTATTTCCATTTTTAGTGAAATTTCTCTCAGTGCGGTGACAATATTATTGTGTAATTTTCTATTAATCCTCTCTTTAGTCATAATTATCTAATATCCCTGATATTAAGGAATTATACTTTATACAATACTAACAGTTTTTTGACGATTTCAGTGCATTATCGTTATTATATAAGGTTATAAGGAAATACACATTTATTATTAAAATATTCTCTCCTTAATAATCTACAGTGGACTTTGATAAGGCTTATCAAAGAGCTGAATCCTTAATAACTATAGATAGATTCAACTTGATTCACATTTGCTCGAGGCATGAGAACGTAGTAGGATTCAATATGGCGAATGCAGACTACAAGGGAACTACACTCAAGTGCTCAAGTGACATTTCCTTATCTAGTAAGTGGTCGGATTTCCCTTGACATTTCCCAGCTAGGGTTCTTTGGTGCTTTCTCGACGTTCCCCACCCTTGAGTCTTAGCATTTCCTCCATAGGGACATTTATATATATATAACAGTCTCTCACGAATCCAGTCTAGGATTTGAAATGGATTTAGAATGTGAACATGATAGACTCCATAAATAGATAGACAAGAACTGTTTCTTCATTTCCATTCCGTACAAGGTGTTGCTGAATGATTGCAAAAACCAATTATAAAAGCGAATAAATCAGTTCGAGGTAAGTAAGATAAACTTAATTTTATTTTTAAACTGATCGTCCCCATTCTCTTAATATTCAATAAAAAGTTTGACTTTCTCACATACGTAGTATATGCAGGCAGATAAAGCATTGTGACAATGCAGCATGGTTTGCGTCTAAAGATTTAAAAAATAGAGGGTACATTACGCACCGAGTGCGGAAAGTAGCATTTTGCATGCGAGTGTGGAGTTTGCACCCGAGCGACAGCGAGGGTAGCAAAACCACACGAGCAGAAAAAACTAATTAACTCCCTGTATGTAAGTTCGTATTTCTCTTTTGATAAATATGACATTTATTCATTGTTGTATTTTGTGTGGAATTAATTATTTCGGGAGGCGTATAATTCTCCTCATATTCGTCATAATCACTTAAATCACGCATTGATTTTCACAAAAAACTCGATATAAACAGTTTCTATTATTAAACAAACATCAAATTAGTTTTGTTAAATGTAAACAAACTCGCTAATCGTGTGTTAAGTTGAAGAATTCTTCCTCTTTATCACCCAAGGCGGTAAAGAAGAGGAATTCTTCACATTTATGAGACGCGCATGCGCAATGAATACAAGTACGTAAAGAATAATTTTCTAGGCATCCAAACTGAGATACAATGTTTATATTTCATATCAATCGTAGATAAAAAAAAATTAATGGCGCGAAAATTCAATTTTGGAATTTTGACGGACTTACACGATTTATGAGTCCAAAGAAGTGACTTTCTTTTCTTTTTTTTTAAATTATTTTTGTCGGCAAATACTTGAAGCCTTAACTACCGAACCAATCTTGATGATGTCTACATGTTTAGATAAATCATACCCCAGAGTGTAATCGAGCAATTAATTTCAGCTCCAAATTTGGGGGCGCTACCCTCCAAAAACTCGGAAGAAACGTGAAAAATAATATTTTTCACAAAACGGTTCCGACGATTTTGATTAACATTTTTTTAATTGTCAATTTAAATTCAAATTTAACGATACAATCCGTTTTTACGGGGAAAAATTCTATAGTTCCTGAGAAAATAGCTTTAAACACACACGGGAAGAGGCCGGGTTCGATTCCCCGCTGAGGAGGTATACTTTTATCACGAAATGTTCAATAAAAATTAACTGTAATAGATGGAGAACACTGGGCTAAGTAACAATGAACTCATACATGAGAAAGTTTGTTTAAGTTGTCTCTGACCGTTTTTTTTTTTTGTATTTTTTTAATAATTCTCAAAAACGTTTGAATAAAAAAATACTAACAGAAGTAATGAAAAAAAGTAATAATAAAAATATCTATACTCACTTTTTTGGGATAATCTAGGTGACAAAAATAGAAAAATAAGAAGTATAAAAATAAAGAATGAATAAAAATAAGAAAATAAATTAGCAGACTGGATTAATATCAATATAACATTTCTGACCCCTTGATTTTTTAGACCTCCCAACTTTTATTGTACAAGTATTATGAGAGGGATGTTATATAAGATTGTATTATATTAATACCAAGGTGAAGTTGTCACGTGGTTTGATGTGTACAAACAATCTAAGCAGCTAGAGCTAGGTGTATAATGTTTGTAAGGAAAGCTCTAAGTGTTTAAGTCCTAAGCTCTAGGAGTCTAAGCCGGGTAGAGTCAGGTAATACCCAAGACATAGGGAGCTAGACAAGGTCCAAGGTCTTGACTCACATACTTAACCACGTAGAGGTACTTAGTCAAGTCTCTAGACTGGCAAGTCTAGAGATAACTTAACTAACTGTCTTCACAACTAATCCTTCCTCCTCAAACAAACAATTTGTCTCCTTTAATTAGACAAAGCTTTTTTTAAAGGTTAACGCACGTTATTCTGTGTTTCCCAAATATTTAAGCAGTGCTGAAATAAGGTTTCCACAACAAAGGTTGTTTTAGGTTAACATAAGTTATTTCTAGGTTAGCTCACGTGGTATTGGGTAATTGTTTACAAATATTTATGCAAAGACAAATATACAACACCACGTGTGCTAACCTGGAATTAAACAGATGTTATTTTTAGGTTAGAACACGTTGTTGAAAACCACCCAGGAAAATTACTAATAAGGAGATTTGTTATTAAATGGAATGCTATATTAGAATTTTGCTTCCGAGCTTACCGAAGGTAACGTAAGAAATATTTGCATTCACAACCTATTTTCGACAAAAGTTATTTAATTTTCTCCCCCTTTTTTTATATCTGTCAAAATTGTTTTGGTGTATTACATGCATTAAAGTGCCAATTTAACAATATTTATAGAGGGCAGACGGCTGTAATTATTATGGAGCTATCTGCGGGCTACTTTTAACGTACCATCGAAATTTCATGAAAATAAAAGTTTTTGCGCATGTCGAAGAGAAACAAATGGTCGCAAAAGGTTGAAACTTATGTGGGACCAACAATGGGCTAATTATGATTAACCATTTAATCTTCAATGATATCAAACGAGAAGTTTTTTTCGCAAAAATTGAGCGACAGACCAACAGGCTGACACGGATCCAAAAATGTCCCCAGATCTGAATAATACCAGCCCATAAAAACCAAGTTTTTATTATAAATCCTTTATATATTTACATTTTAGTTCTGAAGGAAAATATTGGTACGATCATTTCAATTTTAAGTAATTATTTAAAATTAATTAATTAGTAACATTTAATTAATAATTAAATTTGTTACAATGATTTTGTATCGGTAGAGAGTCGATACGCCAAGATTCAGCTCGATTGGATGACTGGAAGAGAGTTAACTCTAAAGATTTTGTACTCCCAAAAATTAATAATTAATNAATATATTTCATCAAACACCTTTACTACCTACCGCGACACACACCCGACTACTTTATTTATCTAGAAACCCACCTTGACCCAATATTCATATATACCTTCAAGGCTCACATTAAATATATAGCAAAGGTGCTGACATTAGGTGCTAACAGGTACCCGAAGATCCTAGCTACGAAGATAATTGAGAAGCAGATATTTTGGTTCAAGGATTGGGTGAGTCTTTCTGAGAGATATGGAATAAACCTCTGCAAAATTGTGGAAGAACCAGAAAACTGGCTTAAGGTGGCAGAGACTTTCATCAAAAAGTATAAGGAAGACTGGTGGTCCAATGTACGCCAAAAAGTAGAGGCATCCTTAACAAGGCCGTTGTACAGAGACCTCAGAATACTCGCAGGAACGGAGGAGAATATGTACGTGACTGACACAGAGCTGAACTCCGAAGAAGTTAGATGGGTAATGCTGGTGAGAGGAGAATTGCTATCACTTAATGCACGTCCTTGGAGCACTAAAGAAAACAGGAACTGCCCTCTGTGCAATAGTGATGAGAAGGAGGATATCTACCACTTTATGGCCAAATGTACCCAGCTCTCCGAAATTAGGGCGCCTCTGCTAGGAGCAGCAGAACTTGATGGTTCAAAATTCATTGGCTGGATGAATGGGAGAGATTGGAAGACCCTGGCCAGATATGTGAGGAAGGCGTGGCTATATCGGGAGGAATGGGGGTAGGAGTAAGGGCAGATATCCAATTGGTAATCTATAGTTGGGGGTTTATATATTTATTATGGAGTTAATTTTGCGTAATTTGTTTTTTTTTTGTTTTTGAATAATTTCTTTGTTCTATACACCTAGGGGGTTAATTTAACTCTTGTAGTAAACACTCTTATAATTAAATAAATTTAACTCTAAGAAGTAAAAAATAGTAAAGTGGGAAATCAAACATTGTGATACCAACTTCCCCCTGACGGCCAAAGAAGGCCATGGGGTATCATGTTTTCTAAATTGAGAATAATGTATGTAAATTTGGCTTTAATAAACATGTTCTTCTTCTTCTTCTTCTTCTTCTATAAGGGTTTCTTTTTTTTTGGTTTTACCAACGAAACCCTAAAAAGGATTCTGTCTTGGAGTTTTCGAAATCGGAGAATATATAATATTTTCGTTCTTGAGAACGTTCACATAGCTTCCGTCACCTTGTGTAAGCTCAAAAGTAGAACTCATTGCTGTTGTTTTGCTTATAACTAGGCATCGCGTGGCTCTATCATTGAAGCGAGCGTATACAAATAGTAATAAATGTGTATTGAATATTGAAAAAATAGATAATAATGCATCATGATGAGTTGATAGATAACGGGTATTGTAGTAGATCAGCGGCTAGTAGTAAGGGAAGGGAACCTCGCATTCTTACTATTCCTCTAAAAACTCTAACGCACCTCTCCTTTTCAATTATTATAAAATGTATCACGTCATTACTCGGTCTACTAAATCGGTCAACTTTTACTCATGTTATCGTCGGACACGTAAACGTTACGGACAGACAGACAAACATCCAAGATGCATATTTCGTTGAATGTAAGAAGCTCGCTTATGCTCGCTTCAATAAATTTATTTTTTGACAAACTTAGATATTTTGTTTTTCTTTGTCGTCATTGAGAGCTGTCATTTATAAAATATTAAATATTTGCACCAGACCTTTACTGACTTCGGCAATTCTCGGGATTTACGATTTTAAACGAAGCTTAGTTCTAAGTGTTATCACCCCCCGAGTGTTATCACTTCTTGCTCTAGCTTTATCAGACTTTGTAGATACTAGATAAAGCAAAGCAGCTAAGAATAAGTATGAAGTATAAGTTTAGCAATATTTTCAACTTCGTGTCTAGATCATCACTCTGTATTAAATATCAGAATGAAACCAGGTATAGAGTCAAAGTATTAAGTTCCAACAAGCCTCTAAATAAGTCCCCCTACAAGAAAACAGGCTTCTTATAAAACAGAAAAAAAAATACGTTTTAGACCAGGATTCAGAACTAAAGTACTAGTACACAGACTTTTTTCTAATTTTGTAATTTAAGCCGTTGGTCCTCTGCAGATAACCAAGAAGGACCAGTCGCTTATGTTTTTTCTAAGTCGCAACTAATTTTACATTTTCTTGTTCGTTAATTCTTTTTATTAGTTTGGCTTAAGTTCGCTTCTGAACAGCTGCTGGCTGTCGTAAAAATCTTTGGAGAGCTAGTTAACCGTCTTCCAGTCATCCAATCGAGCTGAAATTTGGTACATAGACTCTCACAAAACTATTTTATTTAAGTTTAGGATAATTATATTAATATAGTTATTTTTTATTGCTTCCGAGCTTACTAAAGGTAACGAAAGTTGATTTTTCTGAAGAACTAAAATATTTTATGTCTCCGATTTCAAAAATTCCAAGACAGAATCCGTTTCAGACGCATCAGGGAATATTTTTGGTTCCGTGCCTGTCTGAAGGTCTGTCGCTTAATTTTTGCCACCAACCAACATTATCTTAAAAACTACTAGTCCGATTTTATTGAAATTTGTATGGTAGGTCATAAAATTAGCCCATTGTTGGTCCCATAAAAGTTTTAACCTTCATTGTCCATTTATTTCACTTCCACATGCGCACAAACGTACATTTATTTACACATATAGGTTCAAAAGTACTCATCTGAATTTTATGAAATTTGGA
>KZ651418.1:128173-145709 GCA_001010745.2 Gerris buenoi | reverse complement strand
GTACTTCGTACAGAAACCTAAAAGGAAGTCTAATGTAGGCCACCTCAACAGCAGGGGTTCTTGTGTGCGAACCAGCACACACTGACAGAACAGAACGTATAACAATAATTTACAGAAGCTGAGGGTAGGCTTCGGACCTCCGTACCTGTTAGGCACCGCGCTTACCTTATATACCTGCAGGTACTCTCCCAGACACCATACCGAGAACATCTGGGGTCAAGATGTCAACAATAAAAAATACCCCTGTAAGTGGTATCCGAACCAACGTATTTGAGATAGTGACAGTTAATATTTATCGTTAATATGCAATAACACCACTCCAAAGTGTCCGACTCAAACCTACCTTCCTATAATAAATAATATGAACTTCATATTTTTTTGTGGAGAGATTTTATTTTTGTTAAAAAATGGAATGTAGATAACTCCTTAAACAACCATTTTCTTTTAACAAGAATAACAGTGATTGTTAAGTGCACACGGTGCAAACATTATGTTTGAATAAAAAACAAAACAAAATATATATTTGTACTGGACGAGTAATCTTCTAATTAACACCAAACACGAAGCATTTCCGTTAAATAAATGTCAAATTATTCTTTTTCAGGGATTATGTGTGGGCTTCTCTATACTTTTTTGTCTGTATTCGGTTTATCGCACATAACACAATCTCAAAATTTCAAATTGTTGTATTTAGTAATTTCGGAGCTACAGGTTCATATACGACAGACAGACAAAATCAGGAAATTATAAGGGCTTTCGATATTGTCTATCAACCATAAAAAAAAAATATCGAAAAATCAAAACATAATAAGTAATCTTTACGAGCATTTTTGGCATTACGCCGACAGGATTTGTGTATATTCACTAAGTAGAAGCGCCAGACATATCGGACTTGGTAGTCGTAAATAATTAAGTTTTTTTAGTCGACCAACATCATGAAAATATTAAATGTGAAAAATCTCAAAAGTGTGCAGTTGTCAGAAATACCGGAAATGCACCTATGTGCCGACTTTCATATTCCTAGCAAGAGTACTTTATGAAATCAAGCAGGCCAACGGACAGATAGACAGGCAAAGCCATTATAATATATAGGGTTTTTTTTTTGTAATTCGTACAGAAACCTAAAAGGAAGTCTAATGTAGGCCACCTCAACAGCAGGGGTTCTTGTGTGTGAACCAGCACACACTGACAGAACAGAACGTATATCAATTATTTACAGAAGCTGAGGGTAGGCTTCGGACCTCCGTACCTATTAGGCACCGCGCTTACCCTATATACCTGCAGGTACTATCCCTGACACCATACCGAGAACATTCGGACCCTACCATGTCCAAGGTACCCTACCCAACCATTATAAAGGGAAGCTGGAAACCATTAAGTTACAAGCAAAAAATAATCTGTTAATTCATTTGGACTCACAGAGATGTTAGGATTTCAAAACAATGTGCATCCATTGTAGTTTTTTATAAAATATTTTTCTTTAATTTATTTAAAAAAAAGAGAAAAGTAACATAGATGAACCAATTTAATGGTATTCTAGAACAAATTTCTTCTCAGCAATTGTAGATCTTAATTCTGGTAAATAAACAATCAAAAGAGCAAATTTTATAGTAGCTGTTTATTGGGATTAAAAAAATATATGTAATACGTTTAATAAAGAATATTATGTAATACGTTTAAAGAAACACGATACAATTTATCCAGCTGTACATATTTAGATGGTGTAGCGTCTATGGAGGTTGTTTATACAGTCCTCGGTTTTGCCTACGGCCCTAATAATATCGAAATCAAAAATCGTAAAAGGAAGTCTAAGGTTGGCCACCTCAACAGCAGGGGTTCCTATGTGCGAACCAGCACACACTGACTGAACAGAACATATGGTACAAATTTCTAACCAGAGAAGCTGAGGGCAGATTCGGACCTCCGTACCTGCTGGGCACCGGGCTTACATTATATACCTGCAGGTACTCACCCAGACACCATACCGAGAACATCAGGACTCCGCGACAATGGCAGTAGTAAAAATGTTCCCTTTAGCAAGTATCCGAACCAAGTCTCATTAGCATGGCTATTCGAAAAACATGTTTCAACCAAAATTTAAAAGATATATCATGCGATTAGACGCATCTAACTTATATTGTTCACCGAAGACATCTATAGTAGGTAACTTGTGATTGATAAATCAAAGGCAGACGTTAAATAATTTCCCGTGCAAGCGGTATCCCATTATCACGGCAAGCCAAAAACCGATCGCAGTTACGAGAACTTCCCGACTCCGCAATAACGGCAGAGCTGTAAAAAAAATACCCCTTTATGCGGAATCCGAACCAAATCCAAAATAAATATAAATAAATAAAACATAACGCTGCAATATTTTCAAAACATAAATATAAGTGATTAAACGCATCTTTTTATTTTAATCACTGGAGAAGTCTGTAGTTAGTCTTGTGTTTTGATCAATAAATCAAAGGTCGTTGAAGTAAAAATTATACCTTCTCTTACCGGTATTTGAAAACGACTCCAGAACAGGATCAAGGCATACGTCCAAATGTTCTCGGTTGTACCTCTTGGGTATCCCTCATTAGGTCATCATCATCAGGTATACATATATGTATAAAGTAAGAGCCGTTGTAACCATCTTATGATAAGAGTGGTCGTACCTACTGGTCAATCACATGCCTACCAGGACGATTATTTGATATTGATTGCAGCCCGCGCTTGTAACTACAATACTGCTTCAGTAAAATCAGTTGACTCTTCCTTAAATTTTATAATTTTTTTTAGGGTTTTTCTTTTTTTGCTGGGTGGGTAAAATACCTCTAGAGTCTAGACTAACTGAACACTTATTTGGCCGCTCGGCGACCAGATGTAACATTTCCACGCATCTTTGGTAGCACGATGTAACACCACGTATCACAAATGGATGCTAAATGGTTGCTCAATATATATTTATCCATCCTCTTTTAAACCGTGTTCTGTTAATTTGCATACACATGTGCTATGGTATTTAATTCACTAAGATTTATCTGGTGCTCACAAAATCGTAAAATCGACTTGCACGTGGTTTCCTGAGGTTTAAGATTTTTTACGTAAAAGTAAAAAATAGAGAAGAAGTAAAAAAAAAAAATGGTTTAATTAATTTATTTTGACAAATAATGAAACCAGTTTATTAACTGTGGGAGGGGGGAATGATATTTCCGAGTTAATAGAGCACAATGGGGTAGGAGAATTGCCTCAGTGAGGATGTTTATTCTAATTCTTATTGTAGCCTTGTTAATAAGAGCTTAAGAAAGACTTAACTGCTTAATATTACTTAATACTTAAGGTATAAATTTTTATTATGTATAACTTTATTTTATTAAAATTACAGCATAATTCAATGTTGGGTTTTTCCTAGGTGATAAAATACTTCATGAAAGACTTGGAAATAAATAACTTACAATTTAATGTATTGGCTCAAGATGTAAGGCAGCTACATACCTGTAACAAAATAAATTAGTAATTAGTTTAAATTAATCATAATAATTAACAGTCGGTACTTGGATTGTCAATCCCCTATTTATTTTTAGAATATAAGTGACTGACTAAATAACTATTTAGATAAAGGGATGTTGAGTCCAATGTACTAGGGACAAAGGAATACACTGGTGTTTTTATAAGAGAAGTAACTGTCTAAAGAAGAACATTCAGTGCATCATCTTTAGATTGTTACTCCCTTGTTTTTTTTATTTATAAGGGGAGCGACAATGTGNATTTAAAGAAGTGTCAAGTAATGAATGGATAAATGAAGATGAAGGAATACACTGGTGTTTTTATAAGGGAAGTATAACAGTCTAAAGAAGAATATTCAGTGCATCTTCTTTAGATTTTTTCTTCCTTCTGGTTTTTAGTTATAAGGGGAGTGACAATCTATAGAAGAATATTCAGTACACCTTCTTTAGATTGTAACTCCTCTCTGTTTTATTTATAAGGGGAGTAACAATATATAGAAGAACATTCCATATACACCTTTAGATTGTTACTCCTCTCTGTTTTATTTATAAGGGGAGTAACAATCTAAAGAAGTGTCTAATAATCGAGTTATTAATATTATTAATTACACAGGATATAATTATAACGACTTAAAAAGATTTCAAATCAAATCAAGTCGTTATAAATAGTATTTGCTAAATCTAATATGCCGAGAATAGAATGTCTTCATTCCGTCAGACTATTGTCCATGTCTCCATAATTCATTTTCTTAAAAATAAATCCAATTTGAAACGTCAAAAACGGTTTACGAATTTATTAAATCGTAACCAGATTTGAATTTGAGTGACATTCTAACGGAATGGACCGCAGAGAGCAATGGAAACAAGCTTTATAATGAAAATTTCACGACGGCTTGAATGAAACGAAAATTCTTAAAAGGGGGGAAAGCCCCGTGTCAGATACACTGAGTGGGAGGGAGATTTCCTTCTCTGGCTTTACCCCCTTTACTGGCATCCTTCGACGTGAAAATTTTACGTGGGGGTTCGGCCCCGTGGTTACACCAGACCACCACGTCATGAGATACAAGTCAAGAAAGCATCCTTACCTTCCCACTCAGGAGACTAGACGTCCAAATTTCAAACTCGAACCTGTCACTCTGACAGCTTTCCTCCTTTTACCCCCACTCCTCTTTCTACTACTAAAATCTAAATTGGACAGGAGACAAGTCAGACGAATAAAACATGACTTTCGCCTCCGTCCTTTAGACTTGGAAGAAGTGCTCCAGGAGAAAAGCACACTGGAGGTAACTCGGAAAAGCCCCCTTTTTCCCCCTGAGGAAATTCAAAAGAAAAACACCTCTATAAACACATTTCCCCCCTCCCATTTGGAAAAAGCAACTGAGATCTCGATCTAATCAACTGAACTAAATATAAATAAATAAACACATCAATCACAAACAAACTTGAGAGAAACATTTTATGTTTTTCACATTATTGTCCCCCTTTAAAATAATCATTATTATTATCCAACAGAAACATTTATACCTATAATGCTCAACATAATGATTATTAAAACTAATTTAAAACAAAAAATATGCATATTGTGATACTGATAATGATACACAAAATTTTCAGAGCATTAAGGTTCAAATATAGGAAAACCGTCGATTTTCACAAATTAATGTTTAAAATAGTTTCTAGAATTTTCTACACGGCATCATTGTATATTGAATATTGAACTCAATAACTGATAACAGTTATATTTGGACTTTTGCATCATTAAAATGAGATTTTAATTACAACAGAGTAATTCACTGTTTTTGAAAAATAAATGCAGTACTAATAAAACAAAAATCCAGCGACAATTTTCAGAATCAAATGTGATTTCTGCTGAATGTTTTAGTATGCAATGTTTATATTGAGCATATCGGATTTAATATGTGACATACAGAGTGGGTTTAGGTTATATTTATTGATTACTTGACGAAGTTATGTCGCCAGCACCCCACCAATATGTTAGTATTATATCACTGTTGCCTCCAGTACCACGAGAGCCCTCCTGCACGGGTATTATTATGATACGTGAAAATGATAAATGGTTTTATCTCACCTTGTCTCGTATTAGAGACGTAATGTAGGGTCAAACTGAACCTATCACAATCTTATCCTCTTTATCTTTTAGTCACAAAATGTGAAATGATCGTTTGTCACAAGGTGTTAGTTTTTGTCACTCTGCCAAATCATTTATAACTATCTCTCATTTCTTGTCACTTGTATTCATTTCACCTGTCAACATTTTTTTTTCTATTCTCTGTGTGTATCTTTACTATCAGTGTGTGGAAGTTTTTGCGGTNAGCGCGGTGCCTAACAGGTACGGAGGTCCGAAGCCTACCCTCAGCTTCTGTAAATAATTGTTATACGTTCTGTTCTGTCAGTGTGTGCTGGTTCGCACACAAGAACCCCTGCTGTTGAGGTGGCCTACATTAGACTTCCTTTTAGGTTTCTGTACGAAGTACGAAAAGAATCCTCATATAGTTTTCTAATAGTTCTAATATTTCCAAGATGACAGCTAATATGGCGGTCGACATTGAAATCTCATATGCTGCCAAGAACACGACATAGCTCAAAACTAGAAGCTATTTACTCCAACTTGGACCTACCTCAAAGAGGTATTTATACTTCCATGAGATGTGTTCACGAACCATTAGGTATGTTCACATTTCATTTAAGTGTGGGCAAAGGGACCTAACTCCTCGCCCTGGTCTAGGAACTGAAAGGAAAGCCTAGGTAGGGCCATGGGGAGCAGTACCCAATGTCCGCTCAACAATGATGATTTGATATTTTTACAGTTAAATATATTTCGTAAATCACGCAAACTTGTAACTAAAATGGGTGAAAACACCAGCAAAAGAAGTTCATACTTAATGTTTGCTTTTATTCGATGTTTATCTAACTTTAAGACACGGATACAGTCTTTAACGAAGTTTCATGAATTTACGAAAAGTAATACCCAAGATACAAGAATATGTGTCACTGATAAGTAATATTAATACGACTAAAGTAGGTTTGAGCCAGACACTTTGGAGTGGTGTTATTGCATGTTAACGATAGAAATAAACTGTCATTATCTCGTATACGTTGGTTCGGATACCGTTGACAGGGATATTTTTTTACAGTTAGGGCAGGGTCAGTATGTTCTCGGTATGGTGTCAGGGAGAGTACCTGCAGGTATATAAGGTAAGCGCGGTGCCTAACTGGTACGGAGGTCCGAAGCCTACCCTCAGCTTCTGTAAATAATTGTTATACGTTCTGTTCTGTCAGTGTGTGCTGGTTCGCACACAAGAACCCCTGNACATCCCATATAAATCATACATATCATTATATTTACCTTGTAAGTGAATGATTTCCAGAGGGCTCCGAACCAATGGGGCTTGGTTCGGATACCGCTCATAGGGGTATTTTTTATTGTTGACTTGATAGGGTCAGAATGTTCTCGGTATGGTGTCTGGGAGAGTACCTGCAGGTATATAATGTAAGCGCGGTGCCCAACAGGTACGGAGGTCCGAAGCCTACCCTCAGCTTCTGTAATTAGTTATTATATGTTATGTTCTGTCAGTGTGTGCTGGTTCGCACACAAGAACCCCTGCTGTCGAGGTGGCTACCAATAGACTTCCTTTTAGCGAATTTTCGAAGAAAATTAAGCTATTGCAATGACTTCAAAATTTTTGTAACGCGACTTTTTGAAAAAAAAAATTTCATGGAAATCCGTTTCAGGCCATTCTGAGTCGATCCCTAAATGTTAACATTTTTTTATGTATGTATATATGTATATATATGTGTGTGTATATATATATGGGTGTGTATTTATATATGTATATATATGAATATACATGTGTATATATGTATATATATGTGTCACTCCAGACGATATCTTCTCTTAGGATGCACTTAAAAAGTTCAAACAAATTTTAAAATGTCAATTATATCAAAAGAAAGGATGAGTTCGTTAGTCAGATGTTTTGGAGTTCATTTAGGGGTCACATTTTGACAATTTAGGTTCAAAAATAGCATAAAATCGTGTTTTTTCCATCTTACCCCTCTTTTATATAAAAATATGATAAAAGTATACATAACAACAATTAATGTACTCTTAAAGAGCTTTCCAACGATGTGCATATTAAAGGGTAAATACTATTTTGACTTTTGTACCCCGTACCCGTGTGTACCCAAACATTTTTTTTTTCACCCATCCAAAAATAAAATAATTCTAAACAAAAATTTGTCTATATTATCATAAGCCAATAATACGCAGATTTCTTTGAAAATTCGCTCATTAAGTAATGATGCATGACTGGACTTTTTTATGTATTTTTTTATTTTATGTAAATAATTTAGGGTACTTAGGCAAAATTGAGGACTTATAATTTCAACATTGCCAAAAGTACTTAACACAAAAAATTGAAGTTTTATAGTTAAGTTAGATTTTTCGGGCACCAAGAGTTTCTTTATTTTTACCGAATNGGGCCATAGGGGCAGTACCCAATGTCCGCTCAACAATGATGATTTGATATTTTTTATTTTAATATATTTCGTAAATCACGCAAAATTGTTACTCAAATTGGTGAAAACAGAGACATATGTGTCACTGATAAGTAACATTAATACGACACAAGTAGGTTATAGCCAGACACTTTGGAGTGGTGTCATTGCATGTTAACGATAGAAATAAACTGTCATTATCTCGTATACGTTGGTTCGGATACTGTTGACAGGGATATTTTTTTACAGTTAGGGCAGGGTCAGTATGTTCTCGGTATGGTGTCAGGGAGAGTACCTGCAGGTATATAAAGTAAATAATTGTTATACGTTCTGTTCTGTCAGTGTGTGCTGGTTCGCACACAAGAACCCCTGCTGTTGAGGTGGCCTACATTAAGCTTCCCTTTATAATGGTTGGGTAGGGTACCTTGGACATGGTAGGGTCCGAATGTTCTCGGTATGGTGTCAGGGAGAGTACCTGCAGGTATATAAGGTAAGCGCGGTGCCTAACAGGTACGGAGGTCCGAAGCCTACCCTCAGCTTCTGTAAATAATTGTTATACGTTCTGTTCTGTCAGTGTGTGCTGGTTCGCACACAAGAACCCCTGCTGTTGAGGTCTCGTTTTCCCTCTCTTGCCACATAACTAATGCGTGTGTGATGGGGACGTGTGAGAACGGATGAGCGAGGAAAGCGGATTTTCCCCTTGCCCTAAACCTCGTAGGCTTGATCTCCCTGGAGGACAGTTTTTCCAGGGAGGTTTTGTCGGTCCAGGTTTTAGACTCCGCCTCTCCCACGTGTTCTTTAATCCATCAGCCGGTGACCTCTCTGCAAACTTTCACTGCTAAATCGATGCAGCTCTGAAAACCACAAGAGCTGTTTTCCAGAAGACAAACTATCTCCAAAGTGTCAGCCATTTTTGTTTCTATTACTGTTTATTATTGTAAAATTAATACTAGTCTAAAGAAGAACATTCTTTAAACCTTCTTTAGATTGTTACTCCCCTCTGTTTTTTATTGTTTTTACAAGGGTAGCAATTTAAAGAAGTGTCAAGTAATGAATGGATAAATGAAGATGAAGGAATACACTGGTGTTTTTATAAGGGAAGTATAACAGTCTAAAGAAGAATATTCAGTGCATCTTCTTTAGATTTTTTCTTCCTTCTGGTTTTTAGTTATAAGGGGAGTGACAATCTATAGAAGAATATTCAGTACACCTTCTTTAGATTGTAACTCCTCTCTGTTTTATTTATAAGGGGAGTAACAATATATAGAAGAACATTCCATATACACCTTTAGATTGTTACTCCTCTCTGTTTTATTTATAAGGGGAGTAACAATCTAAAGAAGTGTCTAATAATCGAGTTATTAATATTATTAATTACACAGGATATAATTATAACGACTTAAAAAGATTTCAAATCAAATCAAGTCGTTATAAATAGTATTTGCTAAATCTAATATGCCGAGAATAGAATGTCTTCATTCCGTCAGACTATTGTCCATGTCTCCATAATTCATTTTCTTAAAAATAAATCCAATTTGAAACGTCAAAAACGGTTTACGAATTTATTAAATCGTAACCAGATTTGAATTTGAGTGACATTCTAACGGAATGGACCGCAGAGAGCAATGGAAACAAGCTTTATAATGAAAATTTCACGACGGCTTGAATGAAACGAACATTCTTAAAAGGGGGGAAAGCCCCGTGTCAGATACACTGAGTGGGAGGGAGATTTCCTTCTCTGGCTTTACCCCCTTTACTGGCATCCTTCGACGTGAAAATTTTACGTGGGGGTTCGGCCCCGTGGTTACACCAGACCACCACGTCATGAGATACAAGTCAAGAAAGCATCCTTACCTTCCCACTCAGGAGACTAGACGTCCAAATTTCAAACTCGAACCTGTCACTCTGACAGCTTTCCTCCTTTTACTCCCCACTCCTCTTTCTACTACTAAAATCTAAATTGGACAGGAGACAAGTCAGACGAATAAAACATGACTTTCGCCTCCGTCCTTTAGACTTGGAAGAAGTGCTCCAGGAGAAAAGCACACTGGAGGTAACTCGGAAAAGCCCCCTTTTTCCCCCTGAGGAAATTCAAAAGAAAAACACCTCTATAAACACATTTCCCCCCTCTCATTTGGAAAAAGCAACTGAGATCTCGACCTAATCAACTGAACTAAATATAAATAAATAAACACATCAATCACAAACAAACTTGAGAGAAACATTTTATGTTTTTCACATTATTGTCCCCCTTTAAAATAATCATTATTATTATCCAACAGAAACATTTATACCTATAATGCTCAACATAATGATTATTAAAACTAATTTAAAACAAAAAATATGCATATTGTGATACTGATAATGATACACAACATTTTCAGAGCATTAAGGTTCAAATATAGGAAAACCGTCGATTTTCACAAATTAATGTTTAAAATAGTTTATAGAATTTTCTACACGGCATCATTGTATATTGAATATTGAACTCAATAACTGATAACAGTTATATTTGGACTTTTGCATCATTAAAATGAGATTTTAATTACAACAGAGTAATTCACTGTTTTTGAAAAATAAATGCAGTACTAATAAAACAAAAATCCAGCGACAATTTTCAGAATCAAATGTGATTTCTGCTGANAAACACACAAATTAGCGTGCGAAGGAAATCAAAAATGGCCGCCACACCTAAACGGTTTAAGATAAAAAAATTTTAAGCATTGTTTTGAACACCTTAAATATGAGAGAAACAACAGGGAAAATATAAATTTTTTTAAAAATGGTCGAGCAACCAACTATTTAATTTTTGGACCACTTCGTATGGATTGACCCTTATCAAATAAAAAATATTTTTGAACGACTGGGCGGAATTTACTGGTTAACGAACTTGTCCGATTTGTTATATAATTTACGCATCCTTTGGGTGTACTGAAAGCACAAACTTATTTATAATTTTTATTTTAAAAGAACTTAATTTTTAAAGGACATTGGGATTGGCTACTTTACACAGAATAATAAAATAAGACGATTATTAAATGTCATTTAAAAAAAACTCGGCACAGTCTGTCCCAAACGAGACTTAGTGCGTTGACAGTGCGGGAAAAACTAGCAAATAGGGTGGGGAGCTAATGAGAGCTCAAGATTTTCCCGGACAAAAGGTCGGGCCAACTAGGCAAAGATAAATGTCTCTAGTGGAGGAGGGTTAGCCAATCTGTGTGTCACTCGATTTCCCGGGCTGTCAACGCACTAACTTTTGTTTGGGACAGACTGTATTACCATTGATACCTAGTAGTAGTAGTAGTCTAGTACTTCCTACTAGAACGGGTAGGACGAACCACATGTTCGAACCTTGCAATTAGGCCATCACTTAGGCCCTTTGTACGCCCCGCGGTAGAGAGTTGCAGCCACTTCACACATCATACATATGTACATTGTACCGCCGAAGCGAGTATGATGTGATCAATAGTGAGCTATATAAATCAGAGCCGAGAAATCGAACCCCATCTCGTTCCACTCAATGATTCAGTGATGGCAGAGCAGAGGTGGCTTAACCGCCGCGGCTACGTACCTCTCTTTGATACCTAAGGGACCTGAATACTTAAGGGAAGTACTGAACTAAAGTTTTTTTGCCTCATATCTCCTTTTTTACTTGGTCACCCCCTTTTAGAGGAGTATTAAACTAAAAAAAATCTTTGTAGAAAAGTATCGAACAACGCAAAACGAAGAAGAGAAAAAAATCCGTTCTCAAACATGAATAAATCATATAAAGGCAGAAAGAAGTACTTTTTTTTATTCTTTTAAGCAAAGTGTTTAAAAAAAGAGAGGAAAATTTCCAGAACAAGAAAGTAAGAAGATAAGGGGTAAAAAGTTGAGGAAAAGATAATATGAAAAATATTTGACTTAACTTGAAGTTAGCCAAGTTTATTTGGACGTCGTAAGTAACAGCTAAGAGAAAGTATAGCTCAGCTTAAGCTGTGTAAACTTAAACTTAAGCTTTAGCTCTAAACAATAACTTAAACCTGAGTATACTTAACTTAACCTGCAACTCTTTCACATTAAGTTATATCTAACAACAAATAACATACTTATTTAACAAACAAATAAGAAAACAATATAATCTCAATAATAATTTAAATCGACCGCACATAAATTAGAATCAGACAAATTTTACTTTTTATTAATGTAAGGGGGGGGGGGATTTTCGAAATTTAATTATTGAACTTTTTTATGCGAAAAATAATTTTGGAATAGTATTTTAAAGAAATTATAAAGAATTCTTTTTCTTGTATAGTCGAAATTTGAACCGGTTTTCTCTTGTAGGATTTTAGGAAATTGTACTTTCTAGGTACAGGGTACATTTTGAACAAAAAGTAGTATTCTAATTCTTCATTTAAGAACATGCAGGAGATATTATGAAGAGTGACTTTTCTTCGAAAATTGAAATTATTTTGCATTTACACGTATAGGCAACTCAATCCGTGGACATACTGTATGTTAATGCGAATGCTGAAGAGAAACTAATGAGCGCAGTACGTTGAAACTTATATGGGACAAACAATGGGCAAATTATGGCCTACCATACAAATTTCATTAAAATCAGATAAGAAGGTTTAAAGATATGTTGGTTCGCATAAATTTAGCGACAGACCTACAGACAGACACGGAATCAATTATGTTCCCTGATGTCTGAAACAGATTTGTGTCTTGGAATGTTTGACATCGAAGACATAAAAAAAAAAATTCTGTCACCAGAATGATCACAGCTTCCATTACCTTCGGTAGCTCGGAACCAAAATAATCATAACAATATTAATATAAGTTGGATTCAGGTTCATATATTCATTAATTTAAGATAAGTAACTGTCCATAATCAGAAACCCCTAATTTCTGTTAAGTAGTTATCATTATTTTAACATTATACGTTGTTGGTTTTCTAGATGTATTTTTTAAGTACATAGTTAGAACATGTACATACCTCTAACGATTAGTAATTTAAGTTAATATTCGATAATCTGATACCTGGAACCTAGTTATCCTTTGCACCTAGCCCTAGCTTGCCACCACCTCATAAAAGCTGATGAAGCCTAAAGTGCATAAACAACTATGGATGACTCGTGGTTAGCGTGTCATTCCATCAGCAGTATAAACTATATTATTGGTATTAGCAACCAAATAGAAGCCGCTTCACATAAGTAGCAATTATTTGGGCACACTGGGTGATCTCTGAGGTGCGAGGCTGTTATCAATCCCAGGTATCCTGCATCCAAAGCGATGCAGGAAGAGTGATAACGAGCTGTCATTCCCCTCCGTCATTAGGAGCGAAGCACCATTAAAATTGACATCCCGATACACGACGACACATCGATTTTTGACACTACATACAGATATACAGACTACCATTGGATGAAATCAGCTGGTTGAGATTTGGGAAACATGCTGAATCCTTGAACCAACTCTAATGACTTAGAATCATCCCTGAGACTCTAGATAAGTCTAAAATGTTAAGCACAGATATACAGACTCCTATTGGAAGAAATCAGCTGATTCTTGTGATTTGGGGAACATGTTGAATCCTTGAAACGACTCTAACCACTTAGAATCTTCCTTGAGACTACAGAAAAGCCTATAAAGTGTAACGCTGTAAGAGCACGGTCGATCTATAAAAAATATAGACAATACTTTAGATAGCGTGTGGTCCAAATTAAAATTGGTATTAAATTCAAAATTTAAAATCCAAACATCAATCTTGGAAAATGGGGTTCTCCAATGGGATCCAATCATATGGATCTAAACGTTTCATAAACCATAAACAGTGGGATCGATTTTTAAATATTGAAAATAATATTGATTAGTGTATAGTATTGTAATATTGATAAGTAGAAAGACAAAAGACCTCCCATTTTCCAGGATTGATGCTTGGATTTAAAAAAAAATGTTGGTCGATCTAGAAGAGCCGCTTTATGAAGATGTGTAGTTGAGTTTATTTCAAGTTTGCGATAAATTGTTCAAGGTTTAAAAAAATGGACTGAAAGGTGAAACTATTTGAATTGAACAAAGTGATGAATTGTACTGATTAAGCTATCCTTGAGATTATAAACAGAATCAAGTTGCATATAAAAGTAGAGAGGTAATATCACAAGTAACAGAGTCCGTAATTAAAACGAAGTAATACGAGAGTTATCGAGGAAGAACAAAAGATTAGAAATCAATTGACAAAGTCTCAAGGAGGCTATATAATCACAGAGAGTGCGCTTACACTGATAACAGATAAGGTAGAGAAGGTATTGTCAGGTTACCCTTAGCTTCGTTAACTATCAAACTCTCTTTTATGACTTCGAGAGTCGGGAGTTCTCTAGGGAAATTTGTCGCAGTAAAACCCTGTTGGCTACACTGACTAACGTTGTTTTACGAGTTGCACCTACTTATCAAGCTCCGAAGGGAGGTTAGTTCGTACTAAAGTGACGCTGAACCCAGGTTAGTTTCATCTATTATTCAGAATTGTAAAGTAAAACAAGTTCGTGTTGGACCCGACAAGTCCCAAAGGCTTTGTTAATAACAAACAACAACTAACAAACTGTCTTGAAATTTTACTAAAAACATTAAGGAGAATAATCTAAAACTTAAAATAGACATTGGCAAGAGAAACTTAGCCCGTCTAATAACAAGACAAAGTTTAACATGGAACCGTGAACTACTTGATTAACTTGACATGGTTAAGTAAAGAACAACATCTAGCAATCTCAGACATCTTGCGATCTCAGACATCTAGCAATCTCAGACATCTAGCAATCTCAGACATCTAGCAATCTCAGACATCTAGCAATCTCAAACATCTAGTAATCTCAAACATCTAGCAATCTCAAACATCTAGCCATCTCAAATACTTAGCAATCTCAGACATAGTTCCGCAGAACACCGTGTCAGATATTCGGTTAATACTTGCGTTTCCAACAAGTTAATACATGAATCATTCTCAAATCTGTTATGCCATTTGCAACTGAGGCGGACCTAATCTAGTACATTGATTTAACTCATAAAATCAAACTGAACATGATATCAGGGAACATTTTCGGTTCCGTGTCTGTCACTCATTTTTTACGAACCAACATATCTTAACCAACTACTCGTCTTTTTTTAATTAACTTTGTATGGAAGGTCATAATTAGCCCGTAACTTTCAACTATCTGTGCCTGCGCCCATTTGTCTCTCTTCCACATGTACAGAAACATATTATATTTCTTTATACCTAAATCTTCAAAAGTACACACCTGATTTTTATGAAGTTTGGCTGGTTTGTCGAAAGTAGACAATATCAATTTTTAAGCGTACGCTCTTTAAATATTAATAAATTGGTGTAAAAATGTAATTTATGTAAAATAATCAAAACAATTTTGACAAATTTAAAAATGGAGGCAAATTTAAAAAAACAAATACCTATATAAATTTACATTTATTAAAGCACATATACGCAGAGAAAGATATATGACGCCATTGAAAATGAGGAATCTATTAAATCTAGAAGAGAAGAGAAAAACAATAAAATAAATAATAATTTAAATCCTGCGATAACAGTTACATTGAATAAATAGTTAACGATGTTTGGACCCGGAGGTTTGGCTAATCAATCTTACGCTGTCAAAACAGCTGTCATTACTTGAAATGTTGGAACAATGTCATGCTTCTCTCCCGGTAAGGTGAGAACATGTCAGGATCAATTATTCATCGGACATTCGGACATGTTAACATACCACCTGTATTGTAATTGCCGGAAAACTGTCCAACATCCAAACATTTATTTTTGAAATATTCACAATTTTATTTTTGTTGGGAATATATTGTGGAGGAAAAAAAGAGTATGATATTTGTCAGGGATAAACAAATACTGACAGCTGAACAATATTTATAGAGAAAGATTAATCCAAAAAATGATGGAACCAAGAAAATTAAGCTTTTTAAGTTGGTTTAGAGACCATTGGTTACATTATTATGGAATACTTGGGCCTCCCTACTAGCTTAGCTCACCATCCTCGGGGAAGGTGGCCGCTATATAGCATGTTTACTGTTCAGCCCCCAATTATGTGCTCTCCCTGACAGATTGAGGGTCACCCCATGCGCGTAGGCGTGGGACAATACACAAAGCTATGACTATTAAAAGAAAAAAAAATTAATATTAATATGATAAATATAACACGTAAGGCGCACTTCACGTGTAAGTACGAGAGATGATAATCGTTAGTTTCTGTACGATTAAGTTAAAATTATTAAGTGTCAAATTTTAATAGTTGCGTATTCTTTTTCTACACTTTAAGACCTTTTTTAGTCACCCGCCGTCTTGGAAATATTAAGTGTGACAACCCAAAAAGTGAACAGTTGTCACAAATGCCGAGATGCACCTGTGCGAAAAATTGCATGATCCTACCTATAGTAGTTTATGAATTGAAACAAGCCAACGGATACAGACAGACAGAGCTGTTAAGGTTTCTTTTCGTACTTCGTACAGAAACCTTATAATTCGTACCACATACTTTTAACAGCCCTACACTAACGCTTTAAAACAGTATTTGGTATAACGACGTGGCTGCACTGTATTCTGTATTCCCTTATAAAATTATAATAATCAACTTCTTTATAAATTCTGAAAAGACGTGTCAATTCTAAATTTTTGCGAACCAACAATACCTTGTCCGATTTTATTATAATTTGGACGGTAAGTCACAATTAGGCCATGTTAGTCCCACATATATATTTCAACTGACTGTGGCCCATTTATTTTGTCATCTACATGCGCACAAACATACATTTTGTTTACACTTTAAGGGAATCACAAATGTTCCCTGATATCTGAAACAGATTTCTGTCTTGGAGTTTTTTGAAATCGGAGCCATAAAAAATTTCCTTTTTTCAGAACGATCACATAGCTTCCGTGACCTTGGGAAAAGTCGGAAGACGGAAGCAAAATAACAATTAATAATAATGTGTTACAATTTCATGGGAATTAAAAAGAACCTAACGTAGCCCGGTTTTACGATTATTTATTGAGGAGGAATGACAGTCGCACTATTTTTTTTTTTAAATGTATTTATATAAAATACAGCATGGCGATTTAAAATAGCGGTTATTTTTAAAGGCTAAAAAAAAAAAAATCATGGTAAAATCGAGTGATTTTCAGTTTTCCAATTCTTCCATTACAAAATATTGCACGGGCTAATCCAAGCAGACCCCAGCTGGTACTGAATAAAATTCTATATTCCGTCATAATCTGCGACCTGGTTCCCTTCGGAAAATCTACCCTTTTTAAACTGAATCTGATCAACCCTACACTATAGAATCAAAGTCGTATTCTTCAGCCGGTCTCCAAAATATGTTAATTTTAAGTAAGGAATATATAAAAAAAAAAACTTAAAAAAAAAAAAAATTCTAAAAAAGATCACTTATTATTCAAAGAGTCCTGAAAAAACGAATATATTTAGTAGAGTCCTTGAAAAGGATCGATTTAACTTGTTCCGTGGGGGGGGGGGGGGGGG
>KZ651418.1:100798-111598 GCA_001010745.2 Gerris buenoi | reverse complement strand
TTATTAATAGTAATAAAAATATTATTAATAAGAAAATATTATTAAAATGTTTTATTAGTTTTCTATTAAACTTTGTTTTATTTAAACTCAATGGAAACTCTTCAAATGTAAAGAAATAGAATTGTATAAATTTAAAATAATCGAAATAGTAAAAAGAATAATATTTTCAACGTTATATTAAAGTTTTGAGAGGAACAACCTCTAAAATTCACTTTATATTTCAATAATATGGATTTCTATAGGCAAATTTAAGTCTTTGTTCTCTATGTACCAATGTACATGGATTTCTATACATACAGATGTCTATAATAATTTACTTTTCACACATTTTATTAAGGGATTTAAGAAAGGGGAAAAAATTAATAATACAATAATGGTTGTAAAAACATCAATAAAGTACGTCATTGGAAGGGAGGAAGATATGTGCCACACTTATTAGCAGGCTAGTATAATATATGTAGGTTATTCATTATTTAAAAAAAAGAAAAAAAAGTTATTTTTATTAGGT
Organism: Gerris buenoi; assembly: GCA_001010745.2. Taxonomy (NCBI): domain Eukaryota; kingdom Metazoa; phylum Arthropoda; class Insecta; order Hemiptera; family Gerridae; genus Gerris; species Gerris buenoi. The sequence continues at coordinate 111,090 of KZ651418.1, read as the reverse complement.
TGAACCAAACCGAATCTAAATTTTTCGGAAGATGTCGTCACTTGCAAATTACAGGGATCATTCTCAAGGGATTTGCTCATTAAAGGGATCATTCTCAAGGTAGTTGCTCATTTCAGGGATATTTCACAAGGGAGTTCGTCATAAGCAACACCCTGATCCCTGTAATGAGCAACTCCCTTGAGAAATATCCCTGTAATGACTATATTGATCCCTGATATGAGCAACAACTCCCTTGAGAATGATCCCTGCAATGAGCAACTCCCTTGAAAAATATCCCTGTAATGAGCAACTCCCTTGAGAATGATCCCTGTAATGAGTATATCGATCCCTGAGATTAGCAACAACTCCCTTGAGAATGATTCCTGTAATGAGCATCTCCCATGAGAATGATCACTGTAATGTGCATCTTCCATGAGAATGATCCCTGTAATGAGCAATTCTCTTGAGAATGATTACTGTAATGAGCAACTCCCTTGAGAATATTCTCTGTAATGAGCAACTCCATTGAACTTTTTTTTCAATATTAATAACAGAGAATACAAATATTGCAATAAGATATTGCAATAAGATGGATCAAGATATTAAATCGAAAATTTCATCATCAGGAAATATAATGAGGATTTGGAAACTTAGTTGCCATCTGAAGGTTGATAAAACGCGGCTTTAGTCTGGGAAACTTGGGCCAGTAATAAATTAAAAGGAACTTTCATCGCGTCTACTTTGTGCTAAAAGTTTTTTCATCAAAAGATCGAAAACTTTGTGAAATGATCAGCGCTTTCTGAATTTTCTAATTAATGTCGGTATTACATTTTACCTTGTACTTAATAAAACTATTTCAACTGAAACATACACAGGTGTAATTACACGTACGTAGTCGGAGTTGTATTATGTTTGTAAAACTGTTTCGTACGACCTCATGAAAGCACTAAAGCTTAATCAGAATCCGGTATTTCAACGCGGGACATTTTCACTAAATTTACCATGCTAAAGTTTTCCAGATATGGAACCAACTAATAACCTCTATTAATCATGGATTTACCCTCCCAAAACACTGACTTTCAAAAGGTGGATTAATATTTGAATAGGATTCGGGTATGACGCAAGTAAAATAAGTCCATATGAAATTTTAATACAAGATTAATAACATGTTTTCTCTACGAATATTTAATTTTATATCAAGACGATTATATCAGACAGAAAATAATCTGCTAATTAATGAGGCGTATAGCTAAAAATTGTTTTACTTGAATTAAAGTATGAGTTTAGACATATTTAAAGACCACAGACGGTTCAAGTTAATCTAGGGCTATTTGTTCGCTACTTTTTTACATATGGACAAACTATCCAAATTCCATAAAAATCAGATGTGTACTTTTGAAGATATAAGTATAAATAAATTTATGTTTGTGCGCAAGTCGAATAGAAACAAATGAGCGCAGAAGGTGAAACTTATTTGGGACCAAAAAAGGTCTAACATCCAAATGTCATTAATATCAAACGAGTAGTTTTTAAGATATGAAGGTTCGCAAAAATTGAGCGACATATACCGACGGACACGGAACCAAAAATGTCCCCTGATGTTTGAAACGAATTTCTGTCTTGGAATATTTGAAATCGGACACATAAAAACTTTCGTTCTTGAGAACGATTACGTAGCTTTCGTTACCTTCAGTAAGCTCGGAAGCTGAAAATGACACGGAGTAAGTCATTATGGCAGAGACTAGTTTTACGCTTTGGACAGAGAAAAAATCATTGTCTAATGTACCATAATTGGTAGAGCGCTAAACTGGAATTTGGAAGGTCCGTGGTTCAAATCCTCTGGCGATGGATTTTTTTTTCCAGGGGGCTTTTACACCCGAAGACGCAGGCAACTTAGGTGGGCCCAACATAGAACAAACCCGGGTTAGGGACCGAAATCTTCACACTTGTGTCTGTGTGTGAAGATATGGTCGTTAAGCATGATTCCCCTCCTACTTGTACAACAACCAAGAGTGTCATCATCGTGGTTTCCAGGCCGAAACCTGGTGCCACCACTCTTTCGAGGAGCTTTCCATTTGTTTAAACAATTCTGGGTGGACATTGAGCAGGGGGCCCGGCCCGGGAATCGAACCCAGAGCTGCGGCCACTTTCTGACCCGGCTCAATGCTGCTTAACTTGCCTTATCNATAGTAAATATCTCTTTAAATATCTATTTCAATTATAACTAATTATCTCTCAGCTTTTTTTCTAAACAATATTTATTATTTTGCCCGTTACCGCGGGCCAAACGGCTAGTTTATTATAATTCCGGATGGGCTTTAATACCCGAAGATGCAGGCCACTTAAGTGGACTTAGGTGGGTCCATTGAACAAACCCGGGTTAGGGACCGAAATCCTCACCCTATGATGAAGTATGGTCGTTAACCATGACTCTCTCTCAAGCTGTATTACAACCAGGAGTGCCATCATCGTGGTTTCCAGGCCGAAACCTGGTGCCACCACTCTTTCGAGGAGCTTTCCATTTGTTTAAACAATTCTGGGTGGACATTGAGCAGGGGACCCGGTCAGGGAATCGAACCCAGAGCTGTGGTCAGAAGCGGTCACCCATCCATCTGCTGACCCCGCTCGAGACTGCTTAACTTGCCTTATCTCAAGGCGAGCGCTCTAGCCTCCGAGTCACCCAGGCTCCCGAATCTTATTTTAATTTTCTCTGTATTATACATATATATTTTATTTGATCGAAACTCTAAGTTGATATATTGATATATGTATATATCAATAAGAGTTAAAACTATTAAAAACAAATTTAAAATGAGAAAATAAAATTAGCTCCAGACAAAAAGAGATGATTCAATGTAAAAAATAAAGCTAATTTGTGATACAGAACAGACGCTCTAAGGATGGGGGATGGGGAGAGGTAACACAGACTACAAATTTTTATTATATATTCAACAAGCAAGAAGAGGAGGGAGGGAGTGAAAGAGCGAAAGCTTAAATTTAAAAATTCCAGAGAAAAGAAATAAATAGTACCGAAATATACGTAAAATATTTTAACTTTATTATGATATACGTGTTTGAATGTTACAGAGAGAAAAATATAGTTTTTACAGGAAAATCTCTCAATATGGTGTAAAACAAACTAACATCGCTTTGTTAAACATTTTAATATTAACAAATATTATTTTCAACTAATTTTTATTTTTATACTTGTTAAAAATATTCTGTAAAATGATGAGATCAGATTTACAAAAGGAGGAGGAGATAAAGTTGTAGCGTGTTGGTTTTGATAGTTAATTAGGACACAAGTTAGTCATCAAGTTTTGATCAAGTACCCGTTATAATTTGACGTAGGAGAAGTTTTCGTAAAAAAGTTTTGTTTTTAGGAGATAAAAAGGGGGGGGGGCGAGTTAATATGATTAAAACTCGGGGAAAAACAGTTTGGTTAAAAAAAAAAGTTTTATATTAAATTACCTAAAAACAGGTAGAGAAGTGGTGTTTTAAGTTTAAAACTGCTAACGCACGAGATTTCTAATTCTTCGTTTAGGCTAAGCGCACACTGGAGGTAAAACAGTCTGCTGTTTTGTCTACAGTGTGCGCCTAGCCTTAAGGGGTTCATAGTCAGCGACAAAGCATAAATAGACATAATGAACGAATATTGCAACATCGATAACTTTACAATTTCCTGCTGAAGACAAAAATAACAATAAAATAAAAGATGTTTCGGTTAGGTAATCCGTAGGGTGGAAATGAACTTATTACCCAAATTCGATTGATAAAAAATAAATATAATAAAGGTTGTCACATCCAGATTGATTTATAAACAAGATTAAGATTGTCAAAGAGAATAAATGACTATTAGAGATAGTCTTATCATATCTGATAAAAATCCAACCATAACACGCGAACCTAAAACTAAACAAATCTGTAGGGATAAGAAAGAAGAAATTAAAAATTGAACGGATCAAACGCAGAATACGCTGTAAGAAAATGGCAGATCAATGTGAAGGAAATAGAAAATTAGAAGATACATTAGAAGAAATAACAACACAATATAGATGTTGTCCATTAGATGCTAAATGAAGATGTTTTATTATAAATTTCTCCACCTCATGGAAGAGGAAGAACATTGGACTCTTCTTTAGATTGTTACTCCCCTAATAAAAACAAGAAACTGTACAAAGAAGCTGTACGGAATGTTTTTCTTTAGACGCGTGGGAGCCAGCATGCCCGAGGGTCTTAAGGCACTCACTCAGCTATCATGATGATGTGCATTGTATCTATGGTTATGGTTCCAAGATGGAGCAGGGCGAGGGACACCCCCACGCTTTGACGCTCATATAGTTTACTAATGACCACACCATACTCGCTTCGGCGGTTCAATGTACAAATGTATGATGTGTAAAGTAGCTGGAACTCTCCACAACAAGGCGTAAAAAGGGCCTAACAGATGGTCCAATTGCAAGGTTCAAACAAGTGGGTCGTCCTACCCCTACCCGGCCTACCCGTTCTAGTAGGAAGTACTAGACTACTACTCCTACTACTACTTCACGTCCGACGCGTACAAGGAAAACACTCCTTTATTTCGCTTAAAACTAAAAATCTAATTAGATACTCGTATAAATGATAACCAGTCTACGTTTTCGTGTTTTAAGATGAATTAATGATTTATTCGGGAAGCACTATTTCCATTAACAAACTTTTTAAAAATCAGATGAATTTAAATTTTGACTTTTGCAATCTCTCTAATGTTAAAAGACACACATAGTGTCAAAAGGATTTAAACATTGGATGCTTAAAGCGCCATTTAGTCCCTTCTTAAGACCCATAAAAAGGATCTAAAATATTCGGAAGGGACTTGCTCACTAAAACCGAAATACTTTAGTTATCACAAATAAAGGATTCCTTCATTTCGTGTTGCGAGAAGGAGAGAGGGTTTTACCTGAAGTTTCCATAATTTTCCATTTGCAATTTAACCAGGACTTACTCTCTTTTCCAGCCCCCCCCCCCCCCCTCTTAACCCTTCAAGATAGCAACGTGGTTTTAGGACGTAGATGGGAAATGACGTAGAGAACTTGAAACGGAAAGGGTGAGGCAGGGGGTGGGGGGTCTTTTGGAGGTGTATTATTAAATTTTCTCAGGGGTCTAAGGGCTTGAGGTTAGGTTGATATTATATAGATTATTCACATTAGAAATGTAGGGCCCCTATCTCACTCTCTCTTTGGGGCCCTACCAAGGGATGGTTTAACTCAGAGGCTCCCAGGTAAACTCAAGCAGATTATGGAAATGGAAGCCCCCCCCCCCCTACCTACCTCTCAGGCCAACAGGAAATGGTTTTTGGGGGCCCCTAGAACCCCCCTTCCTTCAGCTCCTCTACAGGAAAAACCTAGCCAAGTTGTTGAAGACTTGAAAATTAAGGGCGGGCCACCTCATTCTACCCTTTTTAGGAGCTTAGGGTTTTTCCTTTTTTTTAATTTTATACCCTCTGAGAGAGTTAATACGGTTCTCTCCAAAATTANTGGAAGCCCCCCCCCCCCTACCTACCTCTCAGGCCAACAGGAAATGGTTTTTGGGGGCCCCTAGAACCCCCCTTCACCTTCAGCTCCTCTACAGGAAAAACCTAGCCAAGTTGTTGAAGACTTGAAAATTAAGGGCGGGCCACCTCATTCTACCCTTTTTAGGAGCTTAGGGTTTTTCCTTTTTTTTAATTTTATACCCTCTGAGAGAGTTAATACGGTTCTCTCCAAAATTAAATATAGGGGCCAAGTGAAAAAAAAAAAAGAGAAAGACAATTTGCACAGATAAGGCATAATAATAGCATTATATACCTATATATGTATAAAATAGCGGGAAGACAAAAACAAATACCAAAATAAAGTTTGCCACAGTCAGCATTAAGCCCTCGTAGAGTTACAAATCTACGTCTAGAATTTGTTTGTAAAATGTTATTTTTATTTATAATAAATATGATTAGGCTGAAACTGTTAAAATTAAGAACCGTTAAGTCAACCAAGTTAAAAAGTAACCAACTTAAAAGTTAAAATAACTTATAAGTCAAAGCAGCTTTCAGCCAAATATTAAAGCATGGCTTAACCCCAATGTTATGTTGCTGAAGGTGTATTATTAAATTTTCTCAGGGGTCTAAGGGCTTGAGGTCTGCTGTTTTGTCTACAGTGTGCGCCTAGCCTNCAAAATTTGCTGAAAGATGGCTAAAACTATTAAAATAATGGATTGTCATCGTGTTCTGAGCTATTCTAAAAGTTTCAAATGTCCAGCTACTCGGGAAGTAAGTTAAAAATCGATTGCAAGATTTGTACTGGACAAACAAACAAATAAACAACCAAATAAGAAAGCAAGCTAATACAAACATAGTAAAATATAGAATATTTGGAAGAAATAATAATACGAGCACATTGGTCATTATGCAGTGCTCATATCGAGGAATGGCTGACTTAGACAACTAAAATATATTACATACAATAATTATATTTCATAAAAAATTTTATTTGTTTAATTAATTTATTATTCTTTTATTTTTTACAAGAGTGTAAGACGTTTGAATAATTCATATCTGTAGTTATTAAAATTTGTTTGCTGAGAAATTGTTGATATAATATGGGCGTCTATGAATTGTGAATGTCATTTTTAAGGAATAACATAAATTGTCTCTCCAAGTAAATTTATAATTTGTTATATAAAAAAAAAGGTTTTAACCTTCGCAAGGCCATCATCAGAGAATTGATAAACATATCATTAGTACTTTCGCAAAAATTTGTATACCAAATTTTTATTTTACGACAATTTGTCAAATAATAATAATAACACTCGAGAAAGCTAATGCCAAACTGACTGACAGACGATTTTTCTATGAGTTATCAGCTATCGATTTGCTAAATCAACGCAAGACGCAAGATTAGAGAAGTGAAATGTAGTTGTAGTATAGTAGAATAAAGAAAAGATAACAGATAACCCAGTTGAATACTGATAGCTTATCAAATAACGGCATTCATCGTAAGAGGCTTATCATTCGTACTTTCTAAATGAAATTGTTGACTTACAATCTTCACGAAAAAAACAATTAACTAAAATTGTGCATAGATAATATTAAGTAAAACAACTTATACTTTGAGCTTTTAACACTAATCAGTTTTAAAAATTTGGAAATTGACTTGCAATAGATCAATGAAAGGAGTAAATCGAACATTTTCTCCCTACTTTTTGATTCAGGGATGAAAAGACCTGCTGTATTGAGAGACACCGTTTGTATTTTGTATTCGTATATTTGGTATTAACACAAGACTAATCAATTATGAGAATTTTATTACGGCATCTGTTTGGTATCTAATGACTAAGTGGGACAGATGCACTTGCCTAGCATCCCATGATGCTGAGTGCACCAGATGGCCCCATACTGCCATGGCATGGGTGGGCCCCCCATAGTTCACCCACACTATGCATTCATACATCTTATAAAAGCCCACTTTCTAGATAATCATACAAACAAAAATATTATAAGGGGTTCCAACGCATGATACAAAAATAAAATCAAAAGAAGAAAACGCTCCAAAAAAGAACTCAGGTCAAAACTTTTTCATTTATGTTCATAGTTATAAATAGATCACATTTATAACTTATTCGTACAAACATATAAATAAAAAAAATAAATCAGTTTATTGTTGCTCAGATACAATGTAAAAAAAAATTAAAAATAATAATTGCAAGATAAAAAGAACTTTTTATATACTACGTTTTTAAATTTTCTGCCATAAATCAAAAATTTGTAACCTGTCATACTCCTTCCTTACTCTGAGATTGCGGGGTAAAGTCGCTAAACTTATTATTACTAAAAAAAAGTTCTTGATATCCAAGAGGACTCATCTTGCCCCTTGCCCGCTGTCAACGCACTAACTCTCGTTTGGCACAGACTGTAATAGTACATCTGCTTTGTTGTATTTTTCATTTGGCAAGTTGAACATGATAAAAATTTGTTTTCTAAATTTTTACAATGAATTTAAAAGATGATGCACATAAAGTTTAATATTGTTAGAACGTATGAATTGAAACAAAAACTAATTAGAGAAGAAATTCGAACAATTAAACAATATGTTATGAAGTTATTTTGCCAAAACAACAAAAACACCAACTTTTTGCTTTGGTAAAGGAACTGGGTCAGAGGAGTAATTTTGAAAACAGTAGAGATGAAGTGTGATGTCTATTCAGCGTAGAGAAGGTTAGAGACAAACTGCACCACGGTCAGCGAGATAGAAATACACGTCAAACAATGGCCGCCAACTCACGTGTCCGCATTTCAAAACACGTGTGGGACACGTGGATCTAAATATAACGTAGATAAGGAAAGACAAGAGAGGAAACAATGAACGATACAGGACAACCTGACACAGGACTCGACCATCTGCTGCCAACATCCCAAACTTAAATTTTAAACTTCGTTATCAGATGAAAAAAAAATTATGTCCCTTCTGATAAGAGAAAACATCAAGAGAATCATTTCAGATTTCAGATCTAGTTTATTACTTGGTAAGTAGCGCAATGATGCTACAGCAGATATAAATTTAAGCAGACAGATGTCTCCTACTTCAGTAGACTCGTTTAAAGTTTAGTAACACCTGGTTGTAAAGTTTATAAGGAATACCAACATAAAATATCGAATTTTTACGAGCACTCAGAACTGTAACTCTTCAATGAAAAGGGGAAGAAAGAAAGAATAATTTGTGTGAAGAGATAAAAATAAAAATGAGTAAATAATTAAAACGAAACGAATCATATTTTTAAAAATAATTTGATAATAAATCAACATAATAAAAATCGGTGCGACATACTCGAATTAAACTTTCTTATGATACATAATAATATATNGAGTATGGTTTCCCCTGACGTTATAGATACCTTAACCCGATTTTAAAGCTTTCAATTTTCCACTAAAGTCTAAGTAGTCAACATTAATGACATAGAGCTAGACCGAGAAATATCGCTTATAATTATAAAGTACCCAATACAGAGGCCCGGGTTCAAACCCCGGCGCAGGAGCTTGTTTTTCTCTGTCTGTTTCCCGTAGTTAATAATAATTATAATTTGATTTAAATTAAAACTTTATCTTGAGTTGAGTCTTGAGTTCTGCCGTGGATTTTCTTTCTTCTGCTACCATGTATTGAGAGACACCGTTTGTATTTTGTATTCGTATATTTGGTATTAACACAAGACTAATCAATTATGACAAATGCGGCCCTTTATATAACTTGAGCCGCAGGTTGTGAATAAAATAATAAATAAAAAACTAATTCGTTATCGCATTCGCGACACCTGCTTTAGTCCCTCTAAACTAATTCAAAATCATAACTTTTTTGCCCTACTGGAGATGAATGCTTATTTTATTGTAAGTTACACTAAATATGTATGAATCATATTTGTTTACCATTGTTTTTCATTTATCTCTTATCATTTATTTTTGAGCATCGACTCCGTTCGATACCTTGGGTTTCTCCTCGAACCGACGCGACGTCATGGCAACTACACACTAAAACAAAACGCACTGACATCTGACATCACACGACGACACAAGTTACTACTCTCTTCTGAGCCGCAGTTCCAGGATTTCTCTGAACAAAAAGTTGGCTTTAGAACTACATTAGAAGTTCTAAAGCTCGCTTAGACCAGAGAGAAATTCAGGGTTTCGCCTTGGAATTTTTGAAATCAGAAACTTAAAATTATTTCGTTCTTCAGAATGATCACATAGCTTCCGTTAACGTAAAGGTGAAAACACACGGGATAGAAAACTAGCGTATAGTTTTGCTATAGTGTGACTATAGCTGTGTGACCGATTCGTATAGTCCAAACTACTCGTATAGTTGAACTATACGCTAGTTTTTTTCAGCTATAGTATAGTAGAAAACTATCCCTATGTGACCACCTTTATTATAGACTATACGAAAACTTGCAGCTATACCAACAAGAACGTATAGCGTATAGTTGATAGCTATAGCAGTTTTTCTACGTTTGTTTTCTTTAGGCCTTCATTTAAAAAACAAAAGTGAAGGTTATAAATAATATAGTGACATTTCAATGAACAATTGAATTAAATTAAATTTTAAAATACATTAACAAGTATAGTTTTGATTCCTTCTCGTGTGGCCCCTCTGTATAGTAATATTTCTGTATAGCGTATAGTTCGACTATAGTATAGTAAATTATACGTATAGCTGGCTAAAACTAGAGCTCATGTGAACATGTCAGCTAGTTTACTATACCTATAGTAAAAACTATACGCTAGTTTTCTATCCCGTGTGTTTTCACCTTTA
>KZ651418.1:21579-39085 GCA_001010745.2 Gerris buenoi | reverse complement strand
ACATTTTTTTCAGATTTTTATTTAGGAGGGGGCAAAGTGGAAAATACAGGAAAAATATTTCTATACTAAGAAAAAAATACTTCTGTAAGTAAAAAGAGTGTCTTTTGGTGTGTGGCTTCCTTATATAAATCTTTAGTTTTAACCTTCGAGGCAAGAGGAAGGTCACTGTCCACATTAGTTTTCGAAATTTTAATTTTGGTATCCAGGGGTACGGGGTACAAATGTCAAAGTAATGACAACCCTTCATTATGCGTATCATTGAAAAGCTCTTTAAGAAGATTTTTGTGATATTTTTATTTAGGAGGGGAGTAACATGGAAAAGTAAGGTTTGTGACATAATTCCCTCAATGCATAACCATATTTTATACTTATTTATTTTACAATGTTCTAATACTTTTGTAATATACATTTAGGTATCTACTTCTTTATTGATATTTTAGTCACTTAGGTCTTAATTTTTGTATGCAACCCGGGCTGCGCCGGGTACTTCAGCTAGTATTAAATAATAGAGAAATATTAATAGAAATTGTATTAATAAATTAAAGTGTATGTAATATAATATCCATGAGCTGAATAAACCGGAGTATTGGCTTCCATAACAGATAATCAATTGTATGTAATTCTTTAAAATTATCACGCAATTTATGGTCATTGTTCACTGATAATAATTAATCAATTTATTCCTAAGACCTAGGTGACCTATGGAGATAACCTATGGAGATATTCGTATGCACATTTAATTATTATTGAATATTTTATCAAAATTTATTATAAAAATAACTTCTCCTTGGCGGGGAATCGAACCCGGCCTCTCTTCGTCCGTATCAAAAGCGTTTCTCTCATGAACTATATTTTTCCTGTGAAAACAGCTAATATTGTTAGATTTGTATTTTAATGGACTAATAAATATCAATGATCAATGAATAATAAATAACAAGTAAGGCGCACTTCACGTAAGTACGTGAGGCGATAATAGCCGGATGCTGTGTACGATTAAGTTAATATATTAGTAAGTGTAAAATTTTAATAGTTGTATATTCTTTTTCTACACATCAAGACCTTAAATTGATGTATAACATGTCTTTTTTTTAGTCGCCCACCATATTGGCTGCCATCTTGAAAATATAACGTGTAAAATTTTAATAGTTGCATGTTATTTTTCTTTACTTCAAGACCTTTGAAATTTATATACATATAAATATCAAGGTGACCAGAAACTTTTTTTTTAGCCGCCCGCCATATTGGCCACCATCTTGGAAATATTAAGCGTGTAATGTATATGAATGAATTCCTTAAACCTTGTATTGCCTTATAACTCCTCCTGACAGTACCTCCTTCTGACATTACTTCCAACTGACATAATTTTATCCTGATATTACCTCCTCCTGACATAACCTTATCCAGACGTTACCTCCTCCTGACATAACCTTATCCTAACAACATTACCTCCTCCTGACATAACCTTACCCTAACAACATTACCTCCTCCAGACATAACCTTATTCTGACGTTACCTCCTCCTGACATAACCTTATCCTGACAACATTACCTCCGCCTGACATAACCTTATCCAAACAACATTACCTCCTCCAGACATAACCTTATTCTGACGTTACCTACTCCGGAGATTACCTCACCCTGACGGCTTCCAAACCCTAAATGCTTTTCTTCAAGCAAATACATGTCCCAACCAATACAATAATTTTTAAGTAAATAAAGTCATCAATATTACATTACACACATAGAATAAGATTTAATTAATGCAATATAGCAGAATATTATGAAAACATTATATTCTTTGTATACATAACATAGAATGCAGTAGAATTTAACAAAAAAAGGAATGGTTTATTTAGACATTGTATAAAAACGTTTCTGAATAAAGAAAACAAGATATAACTATGTTAGCATCTGTAAACTTTACGAGAAAACAAATAATGTCAAGAATGTTTTTAATTTGTTTTCATGTAAAATTTAGTTTAAAATTCTGAGAAGTGCGAGTTATGGTTTATTGTTGGAAACTCAGTTAGAACGACTCTCTCGTGATTTGTATTTCAAATTCCTGGAAATCTTAATAACAAAACCTTTTTTGCTGTTGTTTCAAAATGATTTATTTAATTTAATGTAGTTGAATTTCTTCTTGCTTTTACCAAACACATATTTTAGCCTAGTCAATTGTTTTTGTTTTTTTCGACGAATGCAGGTGTTTGTATCTTTTTTTCCCCCTTTTGGTAATAATAAAATAAAAAANGGGTTAGTTTCGTTACGACGTCGTAGTGACTCAGTTCAAGTCCATATTGGGTTGTAGAAATTCCCCTGTCTAAGTTCAATGTATTCCGTATCTCTTCGCCTTTCCTTTTTCTTCAGCTTTGCTGTTGAAATTCAACACCAAAAAGAACATTTCGTTATAAATTCTCATTCAGTTTAATCGTTGATTTATTTTTTTTTAGTTAACACAGATATCCAGACTGGGTGATCTTATTTCGAAATAATACAACCTAGACATTTTTTTTTTCTTTATAATTCATGGTATATAAAATTACTACAGTAAAATTAGCTCAAAAATTGTCCAAACCCAAACATCCAAAAAAAAAAAGTTCAACCCCACGCCAAATTGTTCTATGCTCTCCTCGTAGTAAGTGATAAGAAGTTGCACGACTTGCAGCGTCGGGTTTGGCCGGGAGGGGGGAGNTGAAGAAGCTATGTGCCACACCAATTGGCAGTCTATTTTTTATTACAATTATAAAGCTTCAGACAGCATAGACAAATTCAAATTATCAACCAGTAAAACAGTCACATTCTGATTCATTCTACAATTTAAATTTAATTTTTAATTTAAATCAAATTATAATAATTATTATTAGCACTAGGAGACAGACAGAGAAAAATAGACTCCAGCGCCGGGACTTGAACCGCGGGCCTCTTGTATTTCCAGTACAGACGCTCTCTCCAGTCTATTTGTCTCTGTCTGTCTCCCAGTGTTAATAATGATTATAATTTGATTTAAATTAAAATGTAAACTTTCCGTAGCATGAAAACTACCAAAAACTTAAAAAGTGAATTTTTAATTTAATACAATATGGTAAATTTCATAATAATAATATTTAAAATTAAATAAGGTGAGTGAAATAAGAATTTAAAAGGATACTGTTCACTACATGGAATATACAAGAGGTTAGTTAACATAGAAATGTATTCAAGAGTCTGTATGTAATTTGAATCTATGTAAATGACTCGGCGAGAAGTTTTCCCCCACTCCTCACTCAAGAGTATAATTTTTTCTTTCTTAAAAATTCAAATATACCGGAAACAGAGTTTTAAATATTCTCGACAATTGTTTGGTTTGTTTGTAGTTGTTTTGTAATTCTATTTATAAACATCGGGGGAATGAAATACATTAAACCATGTTTCGTTTACTTCCTTTAACTAAATTTAAATTTTTTAAAAAAAGAAATATGTATTATGAATGAATATTAAAACCTGAATAAAAAAGTTTTTTTACAATGTCTGAAATTTGTTTCGGTTTATTTAAATTTTGATTTCTTTTTGCGGAAGAAGAATTATGAAATATTTCTTCTCTGGACAATATTTCGGTAATTGCTAGATTCAAAAAAAGTACTTTTTCAAAAAAAAATTAAAAAAATAAAAAATAGAAACCTAAATACATAATTATTAATAAAATATTGCGCATTTAAATTGTTGATTTGCATATATTGCAGCGAGTGTGTAAAGCGATGCCAGTGCTGCTTGTGACTAAATACCGAACTACGGACTAGGAAGTATCTTTATTTTTCTTTTTTTAAGGTATCGTTGGTAAAACCAAATATTTAAATTAATTGTGTGTGAAATCTCACGTAAAAACGGTTTCGTAGATAGTGTGGTGAACATAAAATAGTTATTATTTTAGGAAGGGGGGGGGGCGCAATTTATTTATTTATTTATTTTTTTTTTTTTTGACAAAATGACATGGAAAATTAAACTTATTATTTGCATGGAAACTTAGNAAATTCTTTTAACTATTCAATGAGAAAAACAACTTTTATAAATAGTTTTTTTTTTTATAAAACCAACACCTCTATGAAGAGTTAAAGATCGCTACATCTATTAAAGCGAACCTAAACGTTTAAAATAGAGAAAACGTTTTAACCGATATCTTACGTTCTAACGTAACAAATTTTAATAAAACTTCAATACACATCGTCTAAAATATAATTGAAACAGCCATGTAAAATTTTAAACATACAAGCAGAAGTTTTTGTGCAGTCAAGTGATATATTTTATAATATTTTATATTGAGTATAAGCCGGTAGGTAGGGAACAGTCCTGAACTACAACCATCCTCTTTAACTATCAAGTCGTTATGACTAACCTTTACCTAAACGCTTAAAATAGAGAAATTACCGTTTTTACCAAAGTAATATAATATAAAGTGTAATAGTAATAATATATACCTTTACCCTCGACTAAATCTAAGCCTCCCCACGTCTAGAAGTGACTCATTCTCGGAGTCAAGATATTGGCAGATACCTCCATAAACATAAACCAAACAATGACTCTAATCCAGTGGTTCAAATAGACTCACTTCATACTAAGTCGCGACGTAATTAGTGCAATAGTAATTGTAAGCAGTGCTTTATGCGTCTTACTGTTATTTAAATTTTGTCACAAGTGACAAGCAAATAACAATAGTGACAGCCTTGTAAAGAAAATAGTGACAGCCTCACACAACAGTCAGTGTACCCAACTTACATTTAAAACAACAACAACAACAATAAAAAACACTAAAAGTGACTCGACGATAAAAAGAAGAGTTTTTATGTTTGTTTGAATACGGCAAACATAGTTTAATGATCACTAAAGCTCTGTTTAGAATTTTTAAGTATTACTAATTATCTTCTTTCATTACTATTTATTATCATCTTTTTTTACTATAATTTCCCTTCTTTACGATTTATTATTATATTTTATACTTTTTACTACGTTTTTATTAGCTTGCTTTCTTGTTTGTTTGTCCAGTACAAATCTTGCAATCGCTTTTTAACTAACTTCCCGAGTAGCTAGACATTTGAAACTTTTAGAATAGCTCAGAACACGATGACAATGCATTATTTTAATACTTTAATCCATCTTTTTTTTCAAAAAAGTTCTTTTTATCTTGCAATTATTACTAATCTTTTTCTTGTTTACTGTGTAATTTCACGTAGTAAGTATGAATACATACATATAAACTTATTTTACGCAAATAAAATATAAAAACAACATATAAAAAGTTTTTTTTTATTATGAATTCTTCATAATTAAGGGGGCTTTAGCTCGACAGAGACACAAAACAGGGTGTGATTCTATATCACGTTTGGAACAAACAATAAGTAAGACGTGTCCTGTCGAACCCTTATTATAGAGATGTATAGATATCAATTTTTTTCGAGACATGTATTATGTATATCTATTGAAATTAATATCAAGGAATGAATAAAGAGAATCTTTTATCAAGCGTATCGAACTGACCGACTATTTTAATGCTTCCGAGTTTACCGAATTAACGGAAGCAATGGGACCAGTGGCGGCGGTAAGATATTGGGGGCCCCCCGCAAACTTTAAGTTTGGGCCCCTCTATTTCCCTTCCAGGAGCCCCCAGGGACCCTAGATCCCCGGGGCCCCCCCGAGCCGCGACCCTGCGGGCCCGTTATCAGCGCCACTGTATGTGACCGTTCTGAAGAACAATATTTTATCGCAAATACTTTACGTCTTCGATTTCAAAAATTGGTTTCAGACATCAGATTACATTTTTGGATCCGTGTCTGTCTGTGGCTCAATTTTTGCGAACCAACATATCTTTAAAAAATGCACGTCCGATTTGAATGAAATTTGTATGGTAGGTCATAATTATCCCGTTATTAGTCCCATAAAACTTTTACCCGTCTGCAACCATTTGTTTTTCTTCAAGATGCCCACTAAAATACATTTATATCGCCAAAAGTACTCATCTTATATTTAAAAAAAAAAAAAAAATACAAAAAAGAACAATGAGTCTATATAACATTTTGATTACTAACAATAGCTGACTAATCAAGATGATTTTGAAAATTGAATTGAGTGACTGACACTTTCATTAATCTTAATCTTATCTGCAATTCCATGATAAAGTAACACCAGAGAAAATACTTGTTTTTGGTTTTTTTTTTCAAACAGACTATATATTATGTTGGACAGATTATTCTCTTCAAAGTTTGTATACTTTTTAATAGATGGAGAAGAAAATACAGANGATTTTTATGAAATTTGGATGGCTTGTCGAAAGAAGACCGCAGATAGCACCAGATTAATTTTAACCGTCTGCGCTCTTTTTTTTGGCATATTAAAATACGGTGGAAATAATTAAATAAATAAAGACAATAATGGATTGTAAAAGCATAAAATCAATAATGTACGATATAGGATGCGAGGAAGCTATGTGCCACACTAATTGGCAGTCTATTTAATATTATGTTAGTTATTCTGTTTATAAAATAAAGATGTTATAGATTAGTAAGTAGAGTTGTAAAACGAAAAACATGTTTTCAGGGATATTTTAACAGAAAACAGATGTCGACAAGAGCGGCTTGTAGCTATGATGCGTTTCTTTAAATAACAATCGCTTACACTAGAGTTCCAATATGAACACAAACATATTGCTTTTTATTTTGTTCTCTGTCGTCAGCCGTGACAGTATAGTCTTATTTAAAGCGAGTTTTAGCCCCAGATCTTATGCAGATTATGTTTAACACAATCGCAAGTATATCTATAGAATACGTGACTATTAGAAACAATAGAATCTAAAAGCACAACTACACACACCTAATCTACACACTACACACTACAATAACAGAGTCTATTATTGTAGTAACGTCTACAACTCTACTCTCTACAATGAAATAGAAGATAATAGCAACACTACACGAAACGCACCTCACATCCACTCTTCACACAATAATAATGGTAGTTTTTTCATACAATACAAGCAACTTCGAACAAATAGATTAAATATTTATAGTATCTACTTGCGGCAGCAAAATGAGGCATTATTTAACTGATTTCGGGCAGAGAAATGTGATTTTACTAGGCGGTAAAATGAAAATGAGGAAAAATTTTGATGCCTAGGCAGCAACATTTTTATTGTTATAATGTTGGCAATAACAGTTTATACTATTATCTCTATCTTATGACATTATAAATATAGGCATCGCGTGGCTCTATCATTGAAGCGAGCGTATAGTAATAGTAATAAATGTGTATTGAATATTGAAAAAATAGATAATCATGCATCATGATGAGTTGATAGATAATGGGTATAGTAGTAAATTAGCGGCAAGTAGTAAGGGAAGGGAACCACCCCGCATTCTTACTATTCCTCTAAAAACTCTAACCGCACCTCTCCTTTTCAATTATTATAAAATGTATCACGTCATTACTCGAATACTACAGCTTGTATCAACTTGAAATTTTACATACTTGTTTCAATTGTACTTTAGACGATGTATATGAAGTTTTATTAAAATCGTTTCGTTAGAACGCAAGATATCGGTAAAAAGGTTGTTTTCTCTATTTTAAACGTTTAGGTCCGCTTTAATAGTTTTTGCGATCTTTATTAATTCATAGCGGTGTCGTTGTTGGTTTTACTAAAAAATGTTATATGAAAAAAATGTTCGTCTCATCGAATAGGTTATGATAGAATTTTTTCCCGTCCTGAAATTCCAATTTTAAATTTCAAGCTCACGTTTACGCGAGCATTGCGCGCGAACTCTTGGACGGATCACGCTGTCCAACGAACTTAGCCTGAGTATTAGTAAAAGGAACATGTATACCAAATTTCAACTAAATCGGTCAACTTTTACTCAAGTTATCGTCGGACACGTAAACGTTACGGACAGACAGACAGACAGACAGACAGACATCCAAGATGCATATTTCGTTGAATGTAAGAAGCTCGCTTACGCTCGCTTCAATAAACATTTTATATTTTTATATTTGTTAATTTTGTTAAATAAGTTCAATGAATAGTAGACCTTTAATTAAAAAAATAGCGGAGTCACTGCAGCTTCATGTAAACATCCAACATCCATATTATTATTGTTGAAGTAACTCTAGATTAGACTAGCTACTTTTCTAAATTTATTATACTTATCGCTTATATTATATTACTCGCTTATATTTAAGCGTATATTCATAGTTTATCAAATCATATTAATATCTACATATTTCCACTTTTATTTTTCATTTGGCAGTCGATATGGTAATAGTCGTATTTTTATGATATGGTAATAGTCGTATTTTTATTTTTATGTAGAGGGTAATACAAACTAAATTTTGATATGTTTCACTTTCACACTAATGATCTCATCGAGTAGATGAGTAAAGTGGCCAGATAATACTCCCGTCCTGTAATGACCCTGCCAGTTCATCGGGACTAAAACCCAAAAGAAAGAAATAATCATAATAATAATAATATAGAGGGCCAATTTGTGTGGCACATATCTTCCACGCATCCTATCACGTACTTTACTGACTTTCAAAAGCCACTACAGTCTAATTTATTTAATTCACCGTCTTTTTAATGACAAAATTATTTTGATTGTTTGCATGTATTAAAGTATCAATTATGCAAAAGTTGAAGTCGACAGTTGAAATTAATCTAGATTTATCTGCGGTCTACTTTCGACAAACTATCAAAATTTAATAAAAATCAGATAAGTACTTACGTTTGAAGATATAGGAGTAAATAAATTTGTGTTTGTGAGCGTGACGAAGAGAAGCAAATGGACGCAGAAGATTTAAACTTATATGGGCCCATAAGAATGGGCTAATTATGACCTACCATACAAATTTCATGCAGTTTTTAAGATAAGTTGGTTTGCACAAAATGAGCAACAGAGAGACTAACGCACAGACACATAACCTAAAATGTTTCCNATTTAAACTTATATGGGCCCATAAGAATGGGCTAATTATGACCTACCATACAAATTTCATGCAGTTTTTAAGATAAGTTGGTTTGCACAAAATGAGCAACAGAGAGACTAACGCACAGACACATAACCTAAAATGTTTCCTCATATCTGAAATGGATTTATATCAAGAAATTTTATAAATTAGAGCAGTAGCGGCGGTATGACTTTGGGGGCCACCAGGCAAACTTTTAGTGGGGGCTCCTCAGGGGCCTTCAGATTCCCGGGGCCCCCCACGCCGCACCGCTGGGTATGCGGGGCCCTTATTGCCACCACTGAATCAGTGGCGGATTAAAGGGGGGGGAGGCGACTCCCCCCTTGATTATACTTTTTTGCCAACGACTACCAAATTTCATATCAGATATGCATCAAAGTGCTGTTTTGAGAGGTAACATTTTCAAAAATTTTCCGGGGGAGGACCCCCGGCCCCTCAATTANTGAAACTACCAGAGCGAAATAATACTTTTTAATTTGTAAATTGAAATAAACAATCAATTAAACCCTTTCTGCAGTTGCAAATAGAAGCAATTTTTTACTCTGTTTGTTTCTTTACAGATGCCGCTCAGATAACTATATTTGAATACAAAGCGTAACAATGTAATTAATGCGTTGGTGCAATGTAATTAATGTACCTAATTTAGTAATGATTTAATTATTTTTTATATTAATAATTTATATACATTCTATCTTGGAATATTTACAATAGTGAATTATCTCCGCTCATCGTTTACCCTGCTTCACACCACTATTAGAATAGAATAAACTATAAGTGTTAAACATCTCCGCTCATCGTTTACCCTGCTTCACACCACTATTAGAATAGAATAGAATAGAATGTTGTTTATTACGTTACTATAATAAATATAAAAATAGTCGCTTTAAATTGCTTTCTTTGTATGACTATACCTACTTATATAAATATATACCATCTAAAAAGTGTGACGATTTTCTATAGTTAACAGATAAGAAAAGATATTTTTAAAAATGAGTTTATAGCTATAATAAATAATAGATAAAAATAAAAAAAAATAAAAAAATATAAATATAATTAAAATGCACGCTCAGCTCAATATTGCAAGCATTGCACACCCAAGATGGTAGAATAGAGTATTTCATTTCACCTTGTTGCACACCTAGTTTAGTCAAAACCATAGTAAATTTGTTCCACTTTCTTCTTATCAATTAAATATAATATCAATTCATAATACTGACCTAATTTCTATCTATAGACAATCTATAGACAAAAACCTAATACATTTTTAAATGTATATTCTGTTATTGTTTATCTTTGATATTATTTTAACTGTACATTAATATTCAAACTTTTTTAAATATTTTTCGGTAAAATAATAATAATTGACGGTGTAGTAATTGAGCTATAATGAAATAACTAAAGCTAATCCTAGTACAATAGCAATACTAGTATACTAATACAATACAAAATATACTAACGAAAACCGACTTATGCAAATCAAGTAGCACTAATGTAAAACCTTCCAACCTATCTTCCACTTAAGTTGCTAAATATATAGACTCCAAATATCTTACAATATAAGTAATATAGTACAATATGAGTTTTGAGATACTAATGCACAATGATTAAATTAATTCAAACCGAGTTTACTAACACAATACGAGTATACTAATACATATTTTGCCCTTTCCTAATCATAAACCGTATTTAATTACTACCTATAGGGAATTGTTTTTTTAAAAATTTGCTCCACTTTCTTAAAATTACACAGTTATCTCCACGAAACTTCCACTTGTTGAATGAAAATAGAGTCTTCGAATCTAACTTCTCTATTATTACTTTACTAGTAAATTACTTCGCCTATGATAAATGAAAAAAGCGTAGAAGAAAAATAAAAACACGTTGAAACCATAAAATTTAATTTGATTTTTATAAGATTATAAATCTAATGTAAAATAAACTATCATAGAAAGAAGAAAAAATAGAAAGTTAAAATTAAAATTTACAAATAAAGTTTTATATCTATAGAGTCATTTCCGCACGATTTCCTTTTTCCCAGCTTAAAAGCGTTACAGAGAACACGATTTTGATCAAAATAAGTTAACTATAAAACACCTGATGAAGGTGTATAATATCTTAACGAAACCTTTTATTCCATTTCAGCATTTTCTGTATTTAGATTCGCTTCATTAAACTTCATCGTTAATGAATGCATTCATTCTATATAGACGCTTATTTTCACAGTCAGCTTTATACTTATTGAATTCATAGCATGTTTTATAGAAATGCGAGAAAAAAAGTATCTGATTATTATCTATTTTAATTATATTTGGAATGTATAATTAATCAGGCTTGAATTCGTTTTTTTCTCTTAAAGCTGTTGATCTTGAAATTATAATAAAGTTAGCTAGAGTTACTCACGCATTACAAATTAGTATGCCTGATAATTATTTAATTTATTTCTTTAATTGTTATTTAGTGAAGTCTTAATAACAATAGTTTATAACGTAAGGTATTGTAATACATTGATCTTGCAATTGACNAAATATTCACTATTGTTTACATAAAAAACTTTAAATCAAGGACTCACCACAACAAATGCCATATCATATTTACAATCTCCGTTTATTCCAGAGTTTGTATTTTTAAACTATGAATATATAATAGAATAAATAAATAAACTGTTTTTTTTGTAATCTATAAGAAACAAAGTGCTAAAATTGTTCACATCCTTATATTGAAATGTCAAGATGACAGAGTGGTCAAGGAAATCTTCTAAAAAAAAATGTCCAAAACAAACTTTGACCTTCGTCAAATTGAAACAAATATAGGTACATTAAAATAACATTGTTACTGTTCTTTCTCATATAAAAAGAAAGTATTGTGATAGCGCAAAAAATTCGATTTTAATGGATTTACACGTTTTGAGGTCCCCATAGTCCAAAAAACAATGTTCAATAGCAATTAAATGTACATATGAAAACTAATAAATGGGAAACCCTGGGCTAAGTTAATTAGTAAATATGAACTCGAATATGAAAAAGTTTGTCTGAGTTGTCCGATTTTTTTTTTATTTTTATTGTTACTCTTTTTTAATTTTTTAAAACTTTAATCAAGTCAAATGTTTGCCTATTGTTCTGCGTAATAATTAATTTAAAATGTTTTTATCAACTTTTACTCTTTTAAAAGTTTTAATTTTTGTGTCCTAAACTAAGATCCATTTGAGCTTTCTTGTATTGAGCTTTCTTAATGTCAACATTTCTGACTTTCTTTTGTTACAGCTTCCCATAAAGAAGGATTTTAACGAAGCCGAAACGTCGGGTTTTAGGAGCATGTCGTTTAGGTGTTGTTGTTTTTTTTGTGACCAAATCGTGGGCGTGTTAAAAATTAGTTGTTAAATATACGGTCGTGTATATGCATTTATATATATATATACATACATATATACATACATATATATATACATAGTATTTAGCAATNATTGTTACTGTTCTTTCTCATATAAAAAGAAAGTATTGTGATAGCGCAAAAAATTCGATTTTAATGGATTTACACGTTTTGAGGTCCCCATAGCCCAAAAAAGTGTCTGTCGTCTAAAGTTTAAAAAAGACTGTCTGTCGTCTCAGCAGATGCCTGAAGCCGAAACTGTAGGGCCGATATAGGGGAAATTTGGCGCAGACATGTTCAGAAAAATCGAGAAACGATTTATAGCTCAATATTTGGGGGCACTACCCCCCGCAAAAACTCTGAAAAAAAGTAACTCAAACACGGTTCCGACGATTAAAATAAAAAAAATTCTAAAATGTAGTCCATCTAAATAAGAATCTTAAGATATAAGCCGTTTTCCCGGGAAAACGGCTAGTTACTGTGAATTAGTTTCAAACGCGGACGGAAAGAGCCCGGGTTCGATTCCCTCCCCGGGAGAAATAATTTTTATGATAAATTTTAATGAAATGTTTAATAGCAATTAAATTTACATACGAAAACTAATAAATGGGAAACCCTGGGCTAAGTAAATTAGTAAATATGAACTCGAATATGAAAAAGTTTGTCTGAGTTGTCCGATTTTTTTTTTATTTTTATTGTTACTCTTTTTTAATTTTTTAAAACTTTAATCAAGTCAAATGTTTGCCTATTGTTCTGCGTAATAATNTATTTTTATTGTTACTCTTTTTTAATTTTTTAAAACTTTAATCAAGTCAAATTTTTACCTATTGTTCTGCGTAATTAACTTAAAATGTTTTTATCAACTTTTACACTTTTATAAGTTTTAATTTTCGTGTCCTAAACTAAGATCCATTTGAGCTTTCTTGTAGTGAGCTTTCTTAATGTCAACATTTCTGACTTTCTTTTGTTACAGCTTTCCATAAAGAAGGATTTTAACAAAGCCGAAACGTCGGGTTTTAGGAGCATGTCGTTTAGGTGTTGTTGTTTTTTTTGTGACCAAATCGTGGGCGTGTTAAAAATTAGTTGTTAAATATACGGTCGTGTATATGCATTTATATATATATATACATACATATATACATATANCAATAATTAACTTCTGACGACGCCTGGCGTCCCAGAGTTGTCCCGGTTTTGGACTTGTCTCCCGAAAACTTAGATATATAAAAATCCCCCTTTTGCTTCCGAGCTTACCGAAGGTAACAAACTGTGATAAAATTTCGTTCTCGAGAACGATTTTTTTTAGGTATTTTAGGCAAAGGGAATGATTAGGTGCACAACTTTTATTGAGTTTCCAATAACTATACTTTTAAGTTTGTATTACTATTTTATTTTATTTTTTAAATGTACCTACTTGTGTTCATGTTCATACTTTTTTGCCAGCAAACTACACCATATAATCGAGCCACAAATGACCCATTTGTGACTAAGAATTAAAGCAAATTTTACCTTAGAAATGCATATAAGCGCTGTTTTGAGAGGTCATATTTTCAAATTTTTCTGGGGGAGGACCCCTCCGCTATATGCACCCTACAATAATTAACTGCTATAAAGACACCCATGACTTAGGTTAAGATATTTTACTGCAGGCGGGGGGAGGGGGAATCCTGGGAACACCCCCCCCCCTTTCCGCCACCCCCTAGATAACACCCTTAATCCGCCACTTCACTGAATCAGAGACATTAAAATATTTTTAATCTTGATTTTGACACAGATAATTGCACACTGTAAACCAAATACGGACTGAATACGTTTTTGTTTTTATAATAATCAAGATTGTATATTTTTAGATAAGTGTAAGGGCATAGTAGATAACAAAAAATATCGAAGGGAATCAGCGAAAGTACTAGACTTATTGCGCGAGAGGGTCAGAGGTGTCTTCAAGGCTCACACCCTCTCGCTAAACCTTGAAGATAGCTCTACAATGACAAAGATATAAAATAATTGAATAGATAAGACATCTTCTGGGTAAAAGTAAAAACTTTCAAACATCCTCTAGTTCCGAAAATAGCGTCATAATTCTGTTATTTGAAAAAAAAAATTAAGAGTTGAAAAAAATAACTGATTTAGTCTGTACGCTATATATGTATATCAATAAATTAAAAACGGCTTACCCAAATACAATCGAATTTTGTTAAACATCTTTATTACACCCTATACTATTACAAGATATCTTTGAATGTTTCATTTTACAACCAAGAAATTCATAGTGATTAGTGATTAAATAGTATGAAAAGTGCGCGGCGACATATCACGGCATTCGGCCCTGTAAGGCAGTCCCGGTGCTTCGTGATATCACGGCATTCGTCCTGAAAGGGTCAAGAACGATGAAACAGCTTTCGTCAACCTCGGTAAGCTCGCGGAAGTAGAAAGTAAAGGAATAGAAAAAGCAAAATCACCACTCCAGGTTATACCTATATAATATGGAAATACATTTTTTCTAAAACGTTGCATCTAAAACATGTTTTTTTATGTTTGTGAAAAACCCGTTATGTTATCCTACATGTTTTATTAATTCAAATTTGAGTAAATCGTATAATATCTATATAGCAAATTAATACACGCAGTATAATAAATTAAACTGTAATATTCGATAAACCACATATTTATTAATAGGATAATATAAACTAAATTTTAGTAAAAAAAAAAAACATCACAGGAATTTAAAAATAAAAAAAATAAAAAAATATCAAGGAGGAAGAGAAAAAAAATCTGTCTTCATTGGACTCAACATAATCACTATAGAAAACATAGCCCTTTTTATAAGACAATGACATTTTTTTCTCTTTGGTCTTTAATTTGGTCTCCGATGTCGAGGGGGACGGTGAAAGGGGCGGTGTTTAGAAGTACGTGAGGCAGAGGAGAGGCGGCAGTTTGTCCTGGTTGGAGAGGGTCTTCTTGAAAGGGACACGAAACTGCGGGGGCGGACTAGAGGGGACACTTCAACAGCCTTCGGTACGTGACGGGAATACCCGAGTACAATGCTTCTAGAGGAAGTACAAGGTACTAGTAGGGGTTAGTACTGTAACAGAACGGTGTACTTGCTATACAATCAGACTGTACTACAACCTCGCAATTAAATACCATTCACAACCTACAAACCCCAACTTGAAAACAATTATAACACGAATTCAATTCACAAACTCAATAAATCAAAAACCAAAACAATTTGAATTTTAACAATTTATTTTAGTTTTTTTTTCTTGATTCTTTGTAAATATAGACGTATTCTACAGAATAAATACGACGTTGAAACAATCAGTGTCACATAGCTTCGTTGCGTCCTATCGAACGAATTGTCAGTTGAGTTTAGAATAATCACTAATCATAGTCAGTGGTGATTATAAGCCGTCAAATAATTCTAATTGATGAAACTGATTTATAATAATTACAAAAACAGACAAAACAAATTAAACGAAATAGTTCCGTACGTATATCATGGGCCTAAAGCTGTATAATATAGTATATACCAACAACAAGCTACGCATTGTGAGGGGCAACCAAAAGCCAAAGAATATATACCAACAACAAGCTACGCATTGTGAGGGGCAACCAAAAGCCAAAGAATATATACCAACAACAAGCTACGCATTGTGCGGGGCAACCAAAAGCCAAAGAATATATACCAACAACAAGCTACGCATTGTGNCGAGAACTCTTTAGCCAAATTAACATAACATTTATACAAGTTTGAAGTCGATTTGTTTCGATAAACATTTTTTTTTTAAAGTATTACTCCCTCCAGTAGTGCTGCCTTTTGCTTATTATTATTATTATGTATTATTATTTTTTCCCCCCATCCGCTTGAGCGCTATGGCTATTGGCGTGAATATCCAGTGTTTTCTATTTATATTTATATTTTGATCCAATAAAAGCTTAACCAATGAGATTTTCCTTATTATTATCAGTCGGTTAATGTGATCACTAGGCCTTGGTCCCAAAGTGATCACATTAAGCGGCGACTACTGTATACCAACAACAAGCTAAGCATTGTAGGAAGACCTAAAGCTTAAGAATAAATAAATACCAACAACAAGCTAAGCATTGTGGGGCAACCTTAAGCAGTAAATTATACCTTCAACAAGCTGCGCAATGTAGGACAATGGGTTCAACTGCGTCACTTTACGAAGTAAACAAAAATCCTTAATGTAAACTTAAAATTAATTATCTTTTTAATTCATTATCTACATGACCTAGTGTAATGTATCGTTTCATAATTGAATCCAAAAGTATATTAAGCCTGATGTTTGGAAAAGCATGATACTAGATATAGAGGGGGGGGGGGGCAGTGTAAGAAAATCCAATTAGTTTTGCCACGGCATATAATTAATTTAGAGGGTTAACTTTGCCATGCTATAGTCGAATCAAAGCCTCCACGTTACGGGGGGGGGGCACCAAATTTAACAATTTAAAATCTAATTGATCCTTCGTCCGAATTTCAAATCCGTTTAACTTTTCCTTTTAATTTTCTGCAGTATCAGTATGTCGACGCAGTTTTCCCATAAAACAGAGTGCAAATTCAATAATTTTTTTGTTTTTAACATTTTAGAAAATTAAGAAAAATGAGAGGGCCTTTTTTAAAAAATGCATTTTTTTATAACCCGGTTACAATTTTACAGGAATAATACGTTTGTTATAATACCTAACTATGTTTTACTTTATTTACATTTAATTCAAAATATATTTTTATTTAAAAAAAATATATATATTGCTATATAAAATATTATAGAAGTAATATAATGACAAGACAAAGCTGTCTTGCATTAAAAATAATAACCAAATTTACAAATAATAATAATTTGTATTTATAATTTAAATAAAATGAATAGATTATTATATAAAACTGGAGAAAATAAGATAGCACTTATATTATTACATTTCTTTCACCTCTTCAATAAATAATATAAAAGCCATCAATTACTAACATGATATAATAGACTTTATGAGATTAAGGACAACAAATACTAATAAATTAAAGTGAGTGACTGAATTCTATGGTGAATTTCAATGGTGAACCAAAGTGTTCATTTGGTAATTAATTCTTCAGAGCAAAGAATTGAAATAAATGAAGTTAATTTATTTACAAATATATGTTACTCGAA
>KZ651417.1:1271093-1286615 GCA_001010745.2 Gerris buenoi | reverse complement strand
CTAGTAATGGAAATTTAGTTTTCTTATAAAATAGACACCTTAGTAGCCATCTTACCTCGCAATAATTAAATAATAAGGGTGTAGTACAATTAATTGTCGCTCAAGTTAGGGTCGAAAAGTTTCTAAACAACATGTTTTAAATCTTTGCTTTTCTTACCCCTAAATTATCCATCATCAAAATATTCATCATAGTCCAGTCAAATGGTAGTTTGAAGTGGAAAGTTCTGGTGTAATTGTTGTTTGTGGTTTACTTTATGTATTTTGGGGTGCTGAACACCAATCTGAAGTTGTCCAACAAAATTAATTAAGCAATCTATTAATGCAAAAAGTGGTCTAGTAGTAAAATAAAAAGGAGAAAATAACCTACAATTTATGTCTATAACATTTATTTGTACGTCGTACCGTTTTCACGCAAATGGGAGTTGAAATATTGGGAAGGCTTGGAGAGTGCTGAAGTGTAAACGGTTGGTGGCCGGATTGCGCTGGCAGTTAATTTTATGTTTTTCGGTGTGCTGAACACGAATCTGAAGTTGTCCAACAAAATTTCCCATGGCAAATATGAGAAATCATTATAAAACCACTATCTTCTTTTATTTTTTTAGAGGATTTCGCCTTATAACTTGCAAAGCAAGCTATTTACGCAAAAAGTGGAGAAGAAGTAAAATAAGGAAGAGAAAAATACCAACAAATTATCTCTGGTATCGAATGGTTTCTATGCAAAAGAGGGTTGAAATAACTGGAAAATCAATAATTTTTGAAAAATAGCAACAAAAATAATAGAACCTGTGTCTAAGAGCTCGCATTAGTACTTAAATACATATAAATTGTTCAGAAATTTGCTCTATATTATTTTAAGAATAAGGTTAGTTGATATTTTTTTAAAAATTATTGATTTCCCAGTTATTACAACCCTCTTTTGCATAGAAACCATTCGACTTACAAAAAAATGGTAAAGAGATAATTTGTAGGTATTTTTCTCTTCTTTATTTTACTACTTCTCCACTTTTTGCGTAAATAGCTTGCTTTGCAAGTTATAAGGTGAAATCCTCTAAAAAAATAAAAGAAGATAGTGGATTTATAATGATTTCTCATATTTGCCGTGGGAAATTTTGTTGGACAACTTCAGATTCGTGTTCAGCACCCCAAAAAACATCAAGTAAACCACAAACAACGATTACACCAGAACTTTCCACTTTGAGCTCTTTTTATGCACCATTTGACTGGACTAATCAAATAATTTCTATACAATGAACAAAATTCTTAGAAAAAAGGACAAAAATCTGACGGACAAACTTTCAGTGAATTAATACTGGCAGTGTTTTTGCTTTCTTATATTTTCTTAGAACCATTTTAAGGTTTTTCTTGCTCTAGCACTCTGAATAGTTTTATGTATTCTACCTCCATTAAGTGGAATCGGAATTATCTTTGCACACTGTGTATAGAGAAATCTCTAGTCTCAGTTTAGAATTAGTTTCGGATCCTATAAAGCTCTTGACTTTGAATTTCAATTTCTTTGAAGAATTGTCAGTACTCCGGCTAGTTCAAGGAGATATAAGACAATTTTTTAAACAATAATTCATTTTGTGTTGGAATCTGTGAACTGCTGTTAGTTATATTTTACATTATTGTTATTTATTGCTTGAAACATTGTGTTGGGTAATTTTTATTACATGTATATGCATACTGAATGTAATTACTAATTCTTATCAAAATAAATAAATATATGGTTGTTATTCTTACAATTCTTATGCAAAAATATGTATATAAGTACCTTATTAAGAAAAATTATACACAACAAAATTTCTACATAACAATTCTTTTTTTCTGGACCATCAAGTTCGTTACACGGAGGTCCTGTATAATATACAGTAGTCGCCGCTTAATGTGATCACGGTTAATGTTATCAACCGCTTAGTGTGATCAAAATAGCTTGGAACGGCCCCACCAAATACCAATGCATTAGAAATTATCTGTTTATTGTAATCAGAATTTCGCTTATTGTGATCAAAGTCGAGTCGAAATCGATGAATTTTTTAATATAATTTTCGGGGAAACGACTACAGCTGCAGCAAACCGAGAAGTGTTTCGTTTAAACACCCAGGATTCTCAGAAAGAATACCTCACGCCACCTTTTCCTTCCTCTATATTACATACTACATAGACCATCTAAACATCCATTTCTCCCCCTATTTCTTCGACAGTTTACTTATACAGAGATCAGTTACTATTGTCAGTCAATCGTTTCTGAGAAATCTTTAGTCAAATTAACATTACATTTACAAGTTCGAAGTCGATTAGTTTTGTTATAAAAAGTGTTTAACAAAGAACAAGTGCTTCAAAACGTCGCAAAAAATTCACAATTTGCAAGTTGAGCGTGCCCTAAAAGAATAGTTTCTGAGAAAAGAATTTAAGGAGAATGAAAGGAAAGAAATGTAAAATATGTTTAGCGTCATTTCAATTATTTTTTTTATTTTCTAATGTGTTTTATGTGTACGTAATAAATAGTTTTTTTCCTATTTTTATATATTTTTTAGTATTACTCCCTCCAGTAGTGCCTTTTACTTATTATTATTATTATATCGGAATTTTCAAGTGTTATCTATTCATATTTATATTTTGATCCAATAAAAACATAACGAAAGCTTAACCAATGAGGTTTTGCTTATTATTATCAGTTGGTTAATTTGATCACTAGGTCTTGGTCCCAAAGTGATCACATTAAGCGGCGACTACTATATTTAAAATTAAAAGTTCAAGTGAACTTAGTCAATTTATTTTCTTACTAATAAAAGACAAAAAGGTTTATTTGTTTCATTTTTTCTTTTATTAATTCATAATGGAACATTCATAATGGAACAATAAAATTTTTATTAAAAAGACTTGGCTTGTTTTCTCCATCTTTTGTTTGTTTATTTTTTATATCTACTATAATTCATTCAGGAAGAATCAAGATCAAGCAGCATTTATTAAAGAGATAATAAGTGTAGTAAGATCCACCTCTTACAGATGGATCATAGTATACTATCATATATTACACTACTCAAGATCACTTTTGATGAAACACCAATTAATCATAGCACATCTACTTGATTTGATTATCAATATGAAACAAGTCTGGAACTTCTTTAGACTGTTACTCCCCTAATAAAAAAAACAACAAAGAACAAGAGGGGAGTAACAATCTAAAGAAGGTTTACGGAATGTTGTTCTATTGACTGTTACTCCCCTTACAGAAACAGAAGTGTGATATTCCTATGTCCTAAAGTACATAAAACTAAACATCCTTTTTTTAATAGTTATTTAGTCAAAGCCATTTATATTCTAAAAAGAAACAGGGGAGTAACAATCTAAAGAGGAACCACAAGTGTTACATCTCTGAGATTGGAACCAGATATTTCAGTTTAAGATCAGTGGTTCCAGGTGGACGAGTTAAAACTCATCGAAGCCAAATTCCTTTAAGTGTTTTAAGATTTACTATTTTAAAGGCTACGAACTTGATAACGTGCAGAGATAATAATAATACATTTATTTATTAATAACTATAAGAAGAATAAATACCATTAGTGACATTGCTGGCAAGAGACTTGGCAACAGATGCAAAGTTATTAATACCCTTTCTATTATCTATCATTGAAGAGTATTCCTTCAATTTTTGCTCCAAGACAAGGCACGTGGCTTGATTGCTGCATCTATAAAATACAATAAAGGTCAACCAAGAAGTCATGGAAATCTGAGGAGTGCGCTAATGTCGTAGTCAGTTTTTAATAAAATAGTTATTAATAATTTTATTTTTGATAACTTCTATATTTGTCTAATATTTCTTGCAAGAAGCAGCACTGTACCAATAATATTCTCATTTATTAATTATTCATAATAATATTCTATAATAAGAAATACATATTAGGTTTGTTCCAACCCCGTTATTTGTAGCGTCCTTTGCATTTGTATCATTCCGTGGATTTGTGGATCGTACAAAAATCATTTAGGATAATTGCGACTATAATTTGTACTGCATAAAAACAAATAAAACAGGAAACCTAACAGATTGGAAACCTTCCTGTTGTTATTCGTGAGATTTGACATAACTGCGCATTTCATACAAACTAGAAATGGGTATTGTCTTAGCTCCCGACTGTACTGACTTCGGCAATACTTGGAAGTTCTGACTTTAATGCTAAGCTTTCAGTTTCTCCCGTGTTCATGACTTCTTGGTCGACCTTTAGGAACTATTAAGATCGTTTAAAGAAATATATTTGTCTTATTAAAAACATATAGAAACTGATGACACAACACCACCTTCTAACCTTCTAAATAGGCTTTGCAACATTCTTACAGTAAGATTATCTTAAGTTTTGACTTTTGACACTCAGATTGGCCAACCTATATGATGAAATAATTAAAGCCACTAGGCCTGTGGAAAGGGTGGGGACGGTGACATTTTTGTTTTCCTAGTTGGCCCGACCTTCTAGAATCCAAAATCCTGACTTCTCATTGGCTCCCCACCTCAATTTTTCAGATTTTCCCACGCTGTCAAAAGTCAAAACTTTAGATAATCTTACTGTAGTCTCATTGATTTCAATAAAAAAAAGATGCATATACAGCAAGTAAAACTCTCTGAATGCTGATAAGAATAATCTGAATCACAATAAATGAAGATAACATTAAAAACTTATAAAATATAGCATAAAATAAAGACTTTTGGTGTAAACTTACGATGAAATAGATTGTTGGTACGCTAAGTAAGTTGAATATCTTTTATAATATGAACATTTTAACAAATCTGCTTCAGATGGTCTCTCATTATCTACAATTGTACTTAACGCAACATATTTTTGATAAGTGGACAGCGTATCTTCATTCATCTGGAAATTATAAACATGTAAAAAAAATAGAAAATTGTGTTGAAGTTTAATGTAAATTGGAATAACTTAGTAACATTATTAAATGAGATAGGATAAAGAGCGTAAGTGGAGTTTATCATTAAGATGGAAGGAAAAGTCTCTCCACTTAAGAATTTTTTTTTTTTTTTTTATTAAAAAAGATCAAAAGTTGCTTTCAGCCTCTATAAAGCCATCTTTACACCCACTAATTAGTNTGATTTGATTCGTGTATTTATTTCGCGTTTTCTCTTGCATTTATTATTTATTTTTTTTAAAAAAGGATTTTTTTTTTAAGTTGTGTTAAAATTTGTTATTTTTTTGTACATGAGAGCACTTAGGTAGGCCCATTGAACAAACCCGGGTTAGGGACTGAAATCTTTACACACTCGTGTGAAGATATGGTCGTTAACCATGACTCTCCCCTTAGTTGTATTACAACCAAGTGTCGTCATCATGGTTTCCAGGCCGAAACCTGGTTGGACATTGAGCGGGAGCTATGGTCAGAAGCGGTCACCCATCCATCTACTAACCATGCTCGAGGCAGCTTAACTTGTGTTATCGTACAGCAAGCACTCTAGCCTCCGAGCCACCCAGGCCCCCACTACTACTACTACTAGTCTAGAGGTTTATAGGTTTGTTCCAACCGCACTTCCAAACTGGTTTGGAACTGTCAACGCATGCGCATTATGAACAGGGCGTTCCAACGATGCCCAAACTCAAACTCTGACTGACTCTGACTGTTAGTCGGATGTTCCAACCACGCTCTGATTGAATCACGGATTGGTTTGGTACCAGTCAGAGCAGTCAGCGATCGGAGGCAGGGACTAGTAGTTTGGGATTGAATTTCGGTGAACAGAAACGTAACCTTCCGCTTTATTGTTTTTGTTTTGATTTTGCTCGCCTATTATTTTCCTTTCTTGCGATTCAAATCTTATTTTTAAAATGATTTTGTACGAATGCGATGATTAATTTTTGTGCATATAATGACATTTTCTAGATATTTCTGAAAAAAAAAAAAAAAAAAAAAAAAAAAAAAAAATTGGACCTATTTTCCAAGATGTACTTTTGGTACTTATTCCATTTTCAAACAAATATCGAAAGAATCCGATTTATTTCAGAAATTTTTCTTTCTCTAACAAGACTACGATTAATATTTGTTTTTTAAAACAAAAGAGCATTCAGGATTATATAATAAAAATACGTGTGTGCCGTGAATCTACTAAAACAAGTTTTTTTTTATAACAGTGCTAAAAAAAACCTACCACATCAAACAGTTTGGTTCGAGAAAGGAGCGTTCCAACAAAAACGAAATCACAAATCAATTCCCAACGGTCAATGATCGCGCATGCGCATTATGTCAATCAGGGACAATCACGGATTAATCCGAAACTGATTCGGAACTGGGGGTTGGAACAAACCTTATATCTAACAACAAACCCTTAGTCAGTATAAATCTGACACCCAAAGTAGTAAACATTTGGCAGCCTATAGAAATAAAAGGCAAGCCAATTAAAGCTTCTAAACATCAGTTTTATGACTTTCCATGCTGTCAAAAGTTATTTCTACTTTTGATTTACACTGATGCACATTAGTCAGGGGGTTAAAATCTAACACCAAACACCTCAGTCCAATTTAAACCTCTGTCAACCTTCTGCACAAACTCTTTCACTTTCTCATTTCTACTCCTCCCTACGAGCACTGAAATTAAGTATTAATTGTTGGAAAGTAAAGGTGCGTTTACACCTGAAAAATTATAGTAAACACTGAAAAATGTATGTTTCTACTCTCAGCTATAAGTGTCAAGACTTCTATGACAACAGATATAAACACCGATTATTATATTTTTCGAACATTTATTGCAAATTTAAGCATTGCAAGAAGTGTCAGATATATATCGGACATAAATCTCAAGCAATTTCTCTCAGATGTAAACACTCAAAGCAATTTCTGTCTGACACTTGACATTTATTGCCGGAGAGAAGTGTCAGACATAAATCTCCGACATAAATCTCAAGCAATTTTTCTCAGATGTAAACACTCAAAGCAATTTCTGTCTGACACTTGACATTTATTGCCGGAGAGAAGTGTCAGGTGTAAAGGCGCCTTAAAGTTATTTTCAGAGGAATAACATTTTTATATGTAACTGGCAGTAAAAACCCTTTGACAGGCCTAAGACCTTTATGGTATGTTACGCCACGGATATGTTATAATTTAAAGCCGATCTACACGAAAAGAGTGGTCATTCGTTTTCACTGAGATCTGTAATCAATGCATGAGATTACTCAGGCTTAGAACCTTATAGATCTTAGTTTCCTTGGTTGATGTAGCTTATTATTTTTACAGTAAATTTGACAACAAACAGAGTATTTTTCAAAAACCAACTCTAACCATTCTGTCTACTACATTAAAACCACCTGTTACACCAAAAATTTCAATTTAATCTTCCAGAAATATTAGCTTAGTTTATAATAACTCCATAGTTCACAAACTAAGAGCTTTATTTAACAAGGGCAACAAAGAGCTTCATTCATCAACCAGATAATAAATGTTTAACAATAAAAAAAAAACCTTATTAACTAAACAAATGTCTTAAATCAACATCAGGAATGTACAAATAAAATGTTAAGCTATCAAAACGATTAAATAAGGTAACATACCATTGTATAAAGTCGCAGTAAAACAAAAAAAATTAGTAAGACGAAATCCAAAAAATTAAAATAATCTTTTAAAACTTCATACTTTTGTTATCTTCCCTCCAAACTCCAAATAGAATAATGTAACCTGATGTAACCTCCCTTTCGTTGAATTCATTTTAAGTTTGGTATTTTTATTTGATATATTACATTAAAATTTAAAAATAGCATATTATTCAATTAATATATTCTTTAAAAGGAAATATAATATAGTTTTAATTTAACCTTTAATCACAAACACTAAAAATAACATATGTTCTTTTGTTCTAAAAGAACAGATGGATAAAACGTTGAATAAACGAACATGTTTTTTCCCCAATTGAAACCTCCCACAGCAGGTTCTATTTTCTCTCGTTGTCCGTGTGTTGATTTGATTCGTGTATTTATTTCGCGTTTTCTCTTGCATTTATTATTTATTTTTTTTAAAAAAGGATTTTTTTTTTAAGTTGTGTTAAAATTTGTTATTTTTTTGTACATGAGAGCAAAATCGTTTATTTTTGTTTTCTTGCGCATGGATATCGAACGTTGTATCGGTTTTGTGTAACAAAAAAAAATCGAAAAATTTATCGAGATTTTCGACTGTCGGATTCAATTTCTGTCAGAGCTGATTGTAAGTTTTTTCTAACATTTTATTTCTAATTATTATTTTATGACTTTTTTTTATTAATTAATTTTAATTATTTTAAGCGTTACTTGCATCTTAATTTAAATTCAAAGTAATAGAATGCTTTTATTTAGTACGTTTCTCTCCTTTCAGCTAAATGTTCATTATGACATTATGATTTTGTGTTAGTAAAAGTCATTTGTAATGCTTGCGCTTTTTTGCAAAAGTGTGTTTTAAAACCAACGAAAATGATCTACCTTGACATATTTTGACATTTTATCAAATTGTCTTCCAGGAGAAAGTCGTTTATCGCGACATTTAGTTATTGTACACACAAATTCCTGCGGGGTAGAATTTTTAAATAATATGAGCTAATATTCTATTTAATAAGCTTAAAGAACATAGTTCATATTAATTTTACAACCTATTTGACGGTAAATTATTTCTGTTTATTGCCTTCCAGCTGGATATTTTTAGAGCAGTGTTTATGTTATGCGGGTTTGCATGCGAAGTATACCTCCATTGTTGTATTTATATTTCAAATTGTTATTATGGTAGTGCAAGTTATTATTATATTTTTATAATTATTAATCGCATGTGGTTCTAACGTCTTTATTAGTCATTGCATCATCTTTGTACACATCTGAGTTATCATGAGTATATCGGCCAACATTGATATTTGGTCTGGCATTTATATTAAAATACCTGGAAGTAATATGTGCTGCAGCTTTATCACTAATGCTATCAAACTAAGCTATAAAACAGTTGTTTAGACTAATTCACTTAGAATAATACTATATATAAAAGGAGCATAGAATCGGAATCCTAAGCAATTACTGATAAGAGACTGAAGCCAACTTTTGCCGAGAGGTTGTGTCCCTTAGACTAGGCTTCCAACATAACAAGACTTTTTTTTTTCATTTAAGCTTGAGAAGGTTGGCCACGCTTTAGTAACTATTCAAAGCCCGCTCACAAACGTCAAGGAAACAAGCCCTGCCATTGGTTATTGTTTACATTTCACTCTGACGTAATTTTTTTTAACTCGCCCGGCATGATGTAATAAACATTATTCTTAGCATATTTCAAGCTAAAATATGATAAAACACAAAAAAATATTATTTTACAATAAACTAAACTGACTATCAATAATTATAATTTAATAAAAAAAATATATTAAAAAAGCGAAGGCAAATAATTTTAGAGTTATGACGTCACAAATTACAAAAATGAATTTTTAGAACGCAGATTAAGGGACTCGGCCAAAGTTGGCTTCAATGTTATCAGTGATCCTCCTTCTATATATAGTATTATTCTAAGCTAAATCACTTATATAAACAGGACATATTGTATTCCTTTGTCTTTAGAACTGGTTTAAAAAGGAACGTATGTAAGTGTTTATATCACTATCAGCAGTTTATTGAAGAAACCTTGCAACTAAATTTATCAATGGCACAGTCAAGGATACTTTAACTAATCTCAATTATATAGTGTGATATGAACAGACAAACATAGACTTAATAATTTAGCTAGTTCCAACAACTTATTATTATAAGTTGATTCATATTTAAATAGGCTAAGAAAAGCAACAGCAAAAGATTGATTTAATTTTAATTTAATGCAATTAACACGTTCATGGCGGACCACGGCCCTGGAACGTGGTTTCCCTACACTTCTACCTTATTTCTAATACCTAGCCTCACGGTGCAGATTCTATTTAACTAGTTAGCCTATCTCTATGGTTCTACCTCATTTTTCTGCTCTCGCCTAGTTTATTCCGTTCTTTAATTATTGATACCTATATATACCTCACAGCCCCCGCTCTCAGCTTTACAATTAGTCGCATGCCATGAACGTATTAACATAATAAATTATTCCAATTAAAAAGATATGAAAACATTTGTAACTACAGTCTGTACCTAAGTAGAGTTAGTGCGTTGACAGTGCGGGAAAAACTAGCAAATGGGGTGGGGAGCCAATGAGAGCTTGAGATTTTGCCGGACAAAAGGTCGGGCTAACTAGGCAAAGATCAATGTCTTTAGTGGAGGGGAAAGGCCCTCTGGATTAACGCTGCCCCACCCGTACCCACAGACCTAAAGGTCGACCAAGAAGTCATGGAAATCTGAAGAGTGCGCTAGTGTCGTTGTTTTGGTATCATTGTATAGTCAGTAATTATATTTTTGATAACTTCTATATTTTTTGCTACAGGCAACACTGTACCTGATAAGAAATCACTAATAATATACGATAATATTATATTCTTATTTATAGATTATTCATAATAATATTCTATAAAATAACAAATAGATAATTATTAGGTTTATTCCAACCTCGTTATTTGTAGCGTCCTTTGCATTTGCATCATCCCGTGGATTTGTGGGTCGTTCAAAAATAGTTAAGGACAGTTGTGACTATAATTCGTACTGTATAAAAACAAACAAAACAGGAAACCTAACAGATTGGAAACCTTCCTGTTGTTATTCGTGAGATTTGACATAACTGCACATGTCATACAAACTAGAAATGGGTATTGTCTTAGCACCCGACTGTACTGACTATGGCCATACTCGGAAGTTCCGACTTTAAAGGAAGCTGAGCTTTCAGTTTCTCCCTTGTTCATGACTTGTTGGTCGACCTTTAGTAGCTTTATTTTTTCCCCCCAGAGAGGTTGGCCAATCTGTGTGTCACTCAACTTCCCTCGCTTTCATTGCACTAACACTTATTTTTTTGGTACAGACTGTAGACCACATACTTGTATATAATTTTTAAAAAAAGAAAACTATGTTGAGGTTTAGTATGTATATATTGAGAATTATTACTTGCCGTCGATAATTGCTTTATCTAAGGATCACTGGACCAGTTTTAGGGTGAAACCAAGGATAAGGGGAGCGCTGCCTTTTTAGGCCAAAGGGCACCAGCAACAGGTAATGTGCAAATGTTTCTGTGATGGAACATGCCTGGAAATAGGGTTTGTGGTTTAGTGGGCTTTTAGGGGACTTGATTGGTAGATCTCTGAAGTCTTTTTGAAGATTCGCACTGTGCCACTCGTAAAATATAGTGTAATTTAGATAAAATAAAATGTCCAATTAAAATATGATGTAAATTATTACTACATGGTAGAGTTATCCATACTCGCAAAAAGAGGTTTATTATGATAAGGAGAAACTATGAAATATACGGAACAATAAAGAGATTAAGGCTCTACCGCTCTTTGAGGTTAGAAAAATCATTAAATTGAAAATTTTATTGGTTTTAAGCAAGATATCAAAAATCTAGTCACAGGCCTCATTCCTAATTTTAATTCTGCACAATTTAAGCCCTATTTCAACTTCTTATGATAAATAGTGCAGGCGCCATTTCAATACTAGATAAAACTTGTTGTATTAAAATGGCGCCTGTACTATTTATCATAGGAAGTTGAAATAGGGCGAAAAATGAGAAGAATTAAAATTAGGAATGAAGCCTGTGATTAGATTTTTGATATCTTGCTTAGAACCAGTATAATTTTAATTTTACTGTTTTTTCTAACCTCAAAGGGCAGTAGAGCCTTAAATATTTCTTGCAAGGTGAAGATATGTTCAGATTTTTAAAGTCTTGAGCATAAGGAATGGATGAAAAGAGGGTAAATGCCTCAGAGATTGTTTCATGTAGAAATTTATGGAAGAAAAGTACACCAAGAAGGAGATGACTGCAAGAGGTAAAATATATGATGACCATGGGAGTTAGAGGATGGTTTGCGAAAGCTAGGAACAACACTGAGTGAAAACTTGTCTTAGAGGAAGCCAAGGCTCATATCAGGCAGTAGTGCAGCGGACGCAGTGCCGGATGTAAGAAGGGGGGGGGGGAGAGGCTGGAGCGCCCCAGGTGGGGCGGCAAAATGTGCAAAGAAAAATTAATGAATACAATGAAATTTTAAATTAGAATTTAACTATAAAACTTGCAATTACGAAACTTTTTGTCATGGTTATTATAACTTTATGGTGACCTTTCCCTCCTTATAAATGTCTCTATGGACTGGGTATGATAAATAGATAACAAAAGATAACAGCCGAGACATACAACGGCCGCAAGTTGCCAAGTTACCCAGGTTGGTATGATATAGCATCCTAAGCAGCATCAGGGTAACTCTTTCCAGGGTGTTTACCAGTCGCTCGCTCTCTTCATTCCATTTGGTGCAGACGTGATAAGTGTGGTGATCGGTGAGTGTCATCATTCATAACACCCAGTGGATGCAGTTAGGTTTCACTGTCATTTCAATCGTGAACAAATAAGCCTGAAACAATCTGTGTGCTGACAGCAGCTGGCAGCTGTATGGTTAAATTAGTTTATCTTGCCATCCTTCCTGTGATGCCATCTTCCTAGTTTGGCTCTATTGTCCCTCTAACAATACCTACCATAAAGATGTCACCATTTGATAAGTAATAGTAATGTCAATTATATCCACTCATTTGAACCAAAATTAAATTAAATAATTAATATAAAAATACCATTTTTAAAAACTGGTCTTATTTCCAACTTTTTCTTATTTTCTTATTTCTTTTTTTCACCCTAGTTGTTTCTATGTGCAAAATTTGGGGAAGATTGAATGACGGGAACTGGTTCAAAATTGGGGTAACGGAAATGTACGATGAAACTTACAAAGCAAAGTAATTAAGACCAGTAAAAAATAAATTGGTAAGGCGTGAATTCTCACGTAAAAAGGGTTTCGTTGGTATTGCGAAACAAAATTAGTAAGGGGAGGGGGAAAGAAAAATTTCGATGTTTTTTAACAAAATGGTGCCGAAAATGAAATATTACCCTAAGTGGTATATATATTTGTAATCTACTCTACAATACCTTTCATTTGATACCCCACTTCAAAATTAGTGAGGGGGGGATTATTAATTTTTTGACAAAATGGTGGGGAAAATGAAATATTACCCTCAAGTGTTATTTATTTTTGTCATCTACTCTTCAATACCTTTCATTTGATACCACACTCAAAATTTTAAAAAAATATTTTTTTTCGAGTGACATGAATTAGCCGCCATCTTGGATTTCCAGTAAATCAGATCGAGTTGCTAATCTTATTTTTTCNGTTTTTTAAAATGGTATTTTTATATTAATTTATTTAAATGAGTTTTTAGTCCTCTACTCTATAAGACCAACATCAGTGCCAATTATTTTGCAGGGTGAGTTACAGTTTAAGTATGGAAATTGCAATTACGAAACTTTTTTTTTTCATGGTTATTATAACTTTATGGTGACCTTTCCCCTATCCTTTTAAATGTCTTTATGGGCTGGGACTGATAAAAGAGCTGATAACAGTCAACAGCCGAGACCTACAACGGCCGCGAGTTGCCAACTTTCAAGTTGCCCAGTTAATTACATAGTGTCTGTGATCAGTTTACTCGGATACAGTATTTTTTTACAAATTCTTAAAGTTAAAGGAAAAAGTTTTAAAAGTTATAGTTTCACAAAAAATCTCAGCCAAAAACCAACTCAAAATCTTTGTTTTATGTTTGTACTAGCCGTTATGCCCGTGGCAACGGGCAGAATAAACATGGTTAAAATAAATATGGAATAAAAAGTTATAAATAATAGTTATTTACGCAACAAGGGAGAGAAGTATGTTTTCCGGCTCGAGGTTAAGTTTTCTCCTGAGGCAACGCCGAAGGAGAAAACTTCATTAGCTATTAGCTAACTAAATAAGTTAGCTCCCGAGGCTTGCCGAGGGAGATAACTGTAGTATTAGCTCTCGAGGCTTGCCGAGAGAGATAATCCCGAGAGTAGAAATACTTCGATCCATGTTGCGTATTAAATTTTATTTACGACTAGTGCACCATGGGTAATAGCTATTAAGTTTGTAAATATAAAAGTTTTACCTACAAATTCACGCAATTTAAACACCTTAAACTGATATTTACAATTCTTATACTAAATATATACGTTTTTAATTTAATTACGTTTAGTTTGTTTTTAATTTAAAGACTTCGTATGATAACCTTAAGTAACCTTCCCGAAAAAAGTAAACAAAACTGCTAAAAAAACAACATATTACTTAAAATTTACCTAAAAAATACCTTTTAAGTTGGTATGACTGTTTTTTTACTCCCAAGGGAGGGAAGTGTATTAGCAATGTAAAGTCTACTTACAGTGCAAGTCGTAGATAAAATACATATTTAAATAGATATTTACTGTTTAAATAATAAGTTTTATGCATGGAGTGCCATTAACAATGGAATGGCGTCGAAGTAGCGTATTCGCCTGACGCACAGGAGGTCACTGGTTCAGTTCCAGCTTATGGCGCATCAATTTTTAACGTTATAAATCATTTAAAGGTGAGTCGTCGCCGTTGCCGTCGGGACACTACTCGATTATATAAGAGATTTTATCTTAACGATTTAAATCCTATTTCTAATTTTTTTTTTCATAATTATATATATTTTCTACACTTCTGATGTTAGGTGAGATATCCAATATTTATTTAACATTGATTATTTAATTGTTTGCCTATTTTAAAATAATTAGAAGAAATCAATTAAGAATTGTGTTTAAATATGTCAAGTATATCGATATTAGACGGACCTTTCCTCTTCTTGGGTGTTCCACACACCACTTTTTTTTTTTTTTTTTTTT
Organism: Gerris buenoi; assembly: GCA_001010745.2. Classification (NCBI taxonomy): domain Eukaryota; kingdom Metazoa; phylum Arthropoda; class Insecta; order Hemiptera; family Gerridae; genus Gerris; species Gerris buenoi. The sequence goes on along the minus strand of KZ651417.1, from coordinate 1,271,823 downwards.
TTTTTTTTTTTATTTATAGAAGATATGATTGTTTCCGTATCGATAATTTTAGATAGGCATTTTTGTTTACCCGTACATTCGGACATTTATCTCGTATCATAAAAAAAAAAAATTATAAAAAGAAATATAAATAAAACCGTCTTTTCTCATTTCGTTTTCTCTTTTACTGATCGACATTTTTTATTAATTGTATTTGCTCACAACCTGAATATGGGGGGTAATTATTTGAGATCCAGAAAATAAGGTGGCCAACTGAGGTCCGATCGGTGATAAGGGAATTGATAAGAGGCCCCCTCTTGAACTCACGTTACATGAGGTCGCTGAATGTAATCTTTGATATTAAAACATCTAGATCTCTTTTGATGCCCTGGATCATTTGTTCAGCTCATGTAATCTTATATATGTATCTCAATAGTATTGTTTTATAAGATTTTGTTTCTTTTGAGTTCTGAATCGTAAAGCTATTTATTCTGGGTTGGATGAGATAAGATTCAATATTACTGTTGAATAGTTTACTTTTTTTAATTTATGATTGAGTGTTTTATTTTTTATTTTTTTTCTTTTCAAATGATTTTTTAAAAGAATAAAGGGAACAATGTAATGTTCCAAGTACAATGACATGATGTAATTTATATTACAATAAAATAATAATTAGGGGGTATTGAAATGGTATGCTGTCATTTGGCTTTTATTTACTCTGCACTAAGCTTCTTTAAAAAAATCATTTGAA
>KZ651417.1:1215573-1234253 GCA_001010745.2 Gerris buenoi | reverse complement strand
ATTTTAAAAATTGTCAATTTTGTGCGCAAAAATTTGGGGTGCGCCCAAAATTTTATTTTTCAAAAATTTTGAGTTGGATATCAAATGAAAGCTGCTGAAGAGTAGGACACAAATATATATTTGCTTTTTTAAAGTTTGCATTCCTTATTGGTTTATTACTGATAAAAAACATTGTGACCTTTGTGTTTCTGTTTCTATAGTGTTTACGTGGAATGTAATAATTGTTGCAATTGAATGTGTACAATTATCAGTATTTATAATTACATATTATTGTTTCCGAGCTTAGCGAAGGTAACGGAAGCATTGTGCGCTCACTTTTGAGAACTAAAAACTTTTTTGTCTCCTATTTTAAATATTCCTAAAAATCCGTCTCAAACATCAGGTAACATTTTGGTTTTGGTTCTGTCGGTCGGTCGATCTCTGTGTCCGCGAATTCTGAAACGTGTGACTATAACTTGAGTAAATGTCGACCGATTTTAAAAGAAATTTGGTAGACATGTTCATTTTACCAATGCCCAGGACGAGTTCGTTGGATAACGTTTATCCGTCCAAGCGTTCACGCGCAACGATCGCGTAAACGTGAACTTCAAATTTAAAATTGTAATCTTAGGTCAGCAAAAACATAACGTAACTTCATCTATCCAATGAGACAAACATTTCTTCCAAGTACAATTTTTTAGAAAAACCAACAGCTATGAAGTGTTAAAAGATCGCTAAAACTTTTGAAGGTGGACCAAGAAGTCATGGAAATCTGAGGAGTGCGCTAGTGTCGTTGTTTTGGTGTCATTTATTGTATAGTCAGTTTTTAATAAAAATAGACCACTGTTAAAATCATAGTTTTGTTCTTTTGTTATTAATATTTATTTTTGATAACTTGTATATTTTTTGCAATAGGAACACTGTATCTGATAAGAAATCACTAATAATATAAGATAATAGTTTTATATTATTATTATTTATTGATTATTCATAATAATGTTCTTTAAATCTAAATCGATTTTCTTCTTTCTTAACCTATTTGTGTCTTTCTCTTTATTTCTGAGTTTGATTTGTTACTTTTGATTTCCAACCCCGTTATTTGTAGGATCCTTTGTATTTTCATCATCCCGAACCCGTGGATTTATGGATCGTACAAAACTGGTTTAGGACAGTTGTGACTATAATTTGTACTGTATAAAAACAAACAAAACAGGAAACCTTCCTGTTGTTATTCGTGAGATTTGACATAACTGCGCAATTCATACAAACTAGAAATGGGTATTGTCTTAGTATTGAATACTGGAAGGTTGGTCGTACTCTTTTACCAACCTTCCAAACTCAAACATTTGCCAATAGTAGAGCGGCCACACTTGGAATTTTGGAAGGTATTTGGCAAATGTCGGCCAATGTGTGACTTCGGCTTTATAGCACCCAACTGTACTGACTTCGGCAATACTCGGAAGTTCAGACTTTAAACGCAGCTAAGCTTTCAGTTTCTCCCGTGTTCATGACTTCTTGGTCAAACTTAATAGTTTTTACAGAAAAAAAAACAATATAACAATAATGTTAATTGTTAATATAACAATAAAGTACATGATAGGATGCGAGGAAGCTATGTGCCACACTAATTGGCAGTCTATTTTCAATTAAAAACTGAAATTCAAGTATTTAAATTTAATTATCGTGACCTTTATTATAACAAATGCTCCTTCAGTATATTAGAGGTCGACCAAGAAGTCATGAACACGGTAGAAACTGAAAGCTTAGCTTCGTTTAAAGTCGGAACTTCCGAGTATTGCCGAAGTCAGTATAGTCGGGTGCTATTGCTATTCTAGTTTGTATGGCATGCACAGTTATGTCAAATCTCACAAATAACAACAGGAAGGTTTCCAATTTGTTAGGTTTCCTGTTTTGTTTGTTTTTATACAGTACGAGTTATAGTCACAAAACTGTCCTAAACGATTTTCGCACGATCCACAAATCCACGGGATGATGAAAATTCAAAGGACGCTACAAATAACGGGGTTGGAAATCAAAAGTAACAAATCAAACTCAGAAATAAAGAGGAATAATCAATAAATAATAATATAAAGATATTATCGTTTAAGTAGAAGTGATTTCTTATCAGGTACAGTGTTGCCTGTAGCAAAAAATATAGAATTTAAAAAAATAAAATTATTAATAACCAAATAACAACACTGTGTTTTTTTGAGGTCTATTTTATTAAAAACTGACTGTACATGACGACACTAGTGCACTCCTCAGATTTCCATGACTTCTTGGTCGACCTTTAGTATAAATTCTGTTAAAGACATTGTTATCACATCTTGAATCAGTGCTGTACCCCGCAGCCATTTGGAGTATCCTTTAGTTGAATTGAATTCATTGTTCATCTCACCAACTATAAAGGTTTTTTCAGGATGACCAGTGAGTTTCCTTGAGCTTACCTGAGGAAAAGCAATAAAGAAAGATAGAGGAGGAGAAGGCGTGTCGAATTGCAGCCGTGCTATTCCACAGTGTGAAAGTGTGTTATGCACAGATTCCTGGTCTACCCGCTTTACTTCGATACTGGATACCTGGTCTTCCTCCCTCCACTCTCCAATCCACTTTTTAACATTAATACCCAGAAATCCGTACGGAAAAAACGTGTTTCTGAAATGGTCCTTTAAATCTCTCTCCCTAAACTTTAGTTAGTTCAAAAGTCGTCCACGAACAACTTTTGCCTAATCAACTTCCTCGATATTTATATTATTAGATCTCGTTTTCACTTTTGGGAGACTTTAAACTCGACACCCGTCTGTATGGTGTCTCTAGTTACCTTTAGTGCTATCAGTAAATCCAGGTTAGTAGGCCGATATAGTTTAAGGATTATATCTTAACAATGAAGAACTTTCATAATGCGCTTCTATTACAGTATTTTGTTTATTTGCATAATCTTGTTTGTTTCTAAAACGTATTCTTTTTTTGCTCGTTTAATGGGGATCTAAGGATTTGATTTTTTCGTAGCTCTTAACGCGTTTATTAGTAGCGCTTAAGATGATAACTTAACCGGGCTATGATTTTTTCTAAAAAAAAAACAAAATAACATTTATATCCATTATTATCGAAATTAGTAGCACGCAATATTTATGATTTTGACTTAAGTTTGATCCGTCTATATAATTCTTTTATGGTTTATAGGTGGGTCACTTCAGGGATATATTAAAAACAACCTTCTTCAAACCATCCTTAGCTATATTTCAACCCTCAGTTGGGTCATTCTCAAGCCTACAACAGATCCAAAACATTTGATTGACAAACTTTGGTTTTAACCAATCTATATATATAAAATCCAAATACCACTCACTGACTCACTGACTCACTGACACATCACGATATCTCTGAAACCACTGGACCTACGACCATGAAATTTTGTAGGTGTGTTCCTCTTACCTCCTAGGTGCTCGCTAAGAAATATTTTAAAAATCCGCCATCTTGATTCAAGATGGCGGCCATTTATATACAAAATTCGACAAGACGATATCTCCGGAACCAATTGTACTAGAACCTTGAAATTTAGAAGTTAGCTTCCTTATATCAAATTAGTAACTTTAGATAAATGGTTAACCAATCGGGCATTTTGATTTAAGATGGCGGCCATACATATATAAAAGTCAACATGTGTGCATGTTCTTTATACAAATCTACAGTTTTAGTCCGATCTCGATGAAAATTTGCACACTTGACCTTCAAAGCAAGGGGAAGGTAACTGTCTACGAATTTTCGAACTATAACTTTTTCAAAGGGGTACGGGGTACAAGTAATAAATACCCTTCATCTTCATGATGCATATCGTTGAAATGCTCTTTAAGAGTACAGTAATTGTTGTTATGTACAGTTTTGTCATATTTTCATTTAGGAGGGGGGTAAATTTAGGATATTTGCAAATTATCTTATCAAAGAGGAGGGGGATATAAGTAGGAGGGATAGAATCTAGATATTCTCGCATAGTAAAATAATTTGTATGCTTTCCTGGTAGTTTATAAACTTATCAAATATAAAAACACTCCGTAGCGAAGCACGGGTATCCAGCTAGTATATATATATAAAATCCAAATACCACTCACTGACTCACTGACTCACTGACACATCACGATATCTCTGAAACCACTGGACCTACGACCATGAAATTTTGTAGGTGTGTTCCTCTTACCTCCTAGGTGCTCGCTAAGAAATATTTTAAAAATCCGCCATCTTGATTCAAGATGGCGGCCATTTATATACAAAATTCGACAAGACGATATCTCCGGAACCAATTGTACTAGAACCTTGAAATTTAGAAGTTAGCTTCCTTATATCAAATTAGTAACTTTAGATAAATGGTTAACCAATCGGGCATTTTGATTTAAGATGGCGGCCATACATATATAAAAGTCAACATGTGTGCATGTTCTTTATACAAATCTACAGTTTTAGTCCGATCTCGATGAAAATTTGCACACTTGACCTTCAAAGCAAGGGGAAGGTAACTGTCTACAAATTTTCGAACTATGAATTTTGGTTCAAAGGGGTACAGGGTACCGGGTACAAGTAATATATACCCTTCATCTTCATGATGCATATCGTTGAAATGCTCTTTAAGAGTATACTAATTGTTGTTATGTACAGTTTTGTCATATTTTCATTTAGGAAGGGGATAATTTTAGGATATTTGCAAATTAAATTATCAAAGAGGAGAAGGATATAAGTAGTAGGGATAGAATCTAGATATTCTCGAATAGTAAAATAATTTGTATGCTTTCCTGGTAGTTTATAAACTTATCAAATATAAAAACACTCCGTAGCGAAGCACGGGTATCCAGCTAGTATATTAACAATTTTGAACATGGTTTTAAAACTTAACAAAATAAACTTTCTTTCCCAATAAAACATTTGAAATAGTCCTAAAATATAAAACATCGTCGAATCTATTAATTGATGTTTGGTCATAAAAATATTACCTATTTGGTAACTTGTTATCACATTCACATACATATTACTAACTAACAATCATAAATCACTCTCAATCGTAACTAAGAACAATAAAATACTAATGGAGGTACCAATACCAATGGGGTAGACTTTCAGTCAATCTGAGTGGGATATACATTAATCGTCTTTTGAAAACAGTTCTCCAAAAATCAAATATAAAATCTAAAGTGTTTAAAAAGTATATTGACGATTGTTTTTTGGTAATTCAAGAAAAGGACATACAACTAATTTATGAGAACGTATATAAGAATCAATAAGATACATTTATCTATATTTTCTTTTAATATACATGTATGTACTATATAACTATTAATATAATTTTTTTACAATTCCATTGGCAATATACGCTGTGGTAACATTTTATATTTTTCTAATCTAGAATCTAGAATTGTCTTTTAGAGAATTTCTCGTAAATTTCTTTGGCTGTCTATGAGATATCTGCCTATAAACTGGCAGAGTACATTAGCCGCTTTAAGGAAATTCACTTTGGTTTATTTTATCGAGATAGGAGATAAAGGTATTTGTATTTACCAATGGCTGCAATGAATAAAAATTTACTGAAAATAGAATCCATACAACCTATTTATTTTTGATATTAAATGTTTCTTCGGTAATTCTTTTCCTATGTTTATCAATAACAAAATACTAAAACAATTCCAAACGCTTCTTGAGTTATTTTATTGTAGTTTCTTCATGTTTTATTTATTATTTATTTTTTAAATTAGCTTTATTGAATAAAACATATTAATACATAAATAACCTTTAGTACATCGATTTAACTTTTTTCTATGAGTAGTGTTTTCAAATTTTAAGTTTTAGCACTATACAAAAGGTTATCTCTCCACTAGAGAACATTGAGTCCTGAACTGTGGAGTGATAACCTTTTATTAAGAGAAATTGCAAAGTATGCGCGAGTTTATATTGATATACACGTACAGCGTATGTAATATAATATTACATCCTCTATAGTTTTCGCGCCATGAAGGTGACGAAATATAGGATGTATCGTGGTATATAAGGCATTGACCAGCTGGCTACCCTATAATAATCAAACCCATTGATAAACATGTCAGGTCCGTGTCTTCCCATTATTTTATGAATGACCTTTCTCTGCTATTTGGGCCGTAAAGAAATGAAGGAAGACATCTTTACTAAAACAGCGGTCTATTCAATTCGATGGGGTATCTGGTGAGTAAGAAAGAAATCGATAAAAGTCTGGTTAGTAAATGTAATTTAATATATTGAAATTTAATAATTATCTCATAAAGTTATCTCATATCGTTAAAGTAAATATGCTACAAAACTTTCTACGCCCTCTGGCGTGGTGACAGGATTAACTGCTTTCTCGTTAAGTTCCGCATTGCAAAGTATTCCGGTAGTGAATGCTTCATTCCTGCAGTAGATTGAGGCAGCCAAGATTCATTTTATTTGAATTTTACGTCAATTTATTTATGTTTGCTTTTTACGTATGTACCTTCATAGAAAGAAAGAATCATCAAAACTAAATCAGAAATTAATATAAACTTAAATAACTGGTCTTATTTTCAACAATTTTTTGTCTGTTTCTGTATTCTTCACCTGAATTTATTTATTTATTTATTATTTCTTTAGATCGTACAAAGCATGGTTTACAAATGTTTATTTATTCATTAAGTATCGGAACAAACAAACATAATATAATTAGTAACAATGACAAAAATCTAACAGTAAATAAATAAATTAATTAATGATACACCTAGTTAATAAGGAGAAAATCAGAATGCTGACCACTAGTTGATAAAAGGAATAATATCGTGGATAATGGAGAGGGAAAAAATGTTGGGGAAAAAATTGTTTCCAAGTGCAAAATTTGGGGGAGATTGAAAGACATGAAGTGGTTCAAAATTGGGGTAACGGAAACGTGCGATAAAACTTAGAAAGCAAAGTAATATAAGGCCTGTAATAATAATTGCCCAAAGCTTTGGATGACCAATAGGCCGCAAGCTTACCTTCATAAATATTATTTTTTGGTTGTTACACACCTATAAAAATATATTTACAAATATAATATAAATATTATTAAATATTCAGAGGGCTATTAGGTGGCCATATATTAGAAGTCTTCCATATTCCTTAAAAAAAACTAATAAAATGCTTTCATTTGTACAAAACTGATGTTTTTATACAAATAAAAATCTATTCTATTCTATTCTAATAAAATGGCTTTAGTGATAGCGCATAAAAAATATTAAGATATCAATTAATAAATGGGTTGGTAATAATACATATGTGCAAAATATTTGGGGAAGATTGAAAGACGGGAAGTGGTTTTAAATTGGGGTAATAGGTGTGCGATGAAACTTACAAAGCAAAGTAATATAAGACCAGTAAAAATTGTCCAAAGCTATGGATGGCCAATAAGCCAAGCTTACCTTCATAATTATTCTTTTTTAGCTGTTACACCTATGAAAATTAAATATTCAGAGGGCAAATACGTAGCCCTAGAAATTCAAAGCCTGCCATATACCTTTAAAAACGAACTAAATGGCTATAATGGCACTTAAAAAATATTAAGAAATTATAGGTAATATGTAATAAATTTACTTATTTCAACCAAAATCATTCAGATAACGTAATTTCCTTTAAGTACTTAACTTAAGGTCGACCTTACGTACCTTACGTCAAGGTATTTGGAAGTAATTAATCACACAGGTTCTATGTTTACTATTTTTGCGACCTTAGTCTTAGTATGGTGTGATGTTTGAAGATGTGCGAGTGGGTGAGTGTTGAGGAGCCAAGGACCTCATCTTATTAGTATGTTGTCGATGTCTGTGTTGTCTAACGTCAGACCCTCGAGCTGTGCTCAGAGCAAAGCCACTAAAGCAAGGTCTCATCAGTAGTATGTATACATAAGAACTTCAAACTTGTATGTATATGAACTTCAAACTCTCTCAAAGGTCCTCTTTTCTCACTTGAGTTATTAAAACTTATTTTATTTTTTACTACGTTTTTATTAGCTTGCTTTCTTGTTTGTTTGTTTGTCCAGTACTAATCTTGCAATCGATGACTAACTTCCCGAGCATCCAGACATTTAAAACTTTTAGAATAACTCCGAACCCGATGAAAATGACTTTATTTTAATACTTTTAGCCATTTTTCTGCAGAATTTAATTTGTTTTCAGCAAATTTTGCTGTATGGAAAGTCAGTTCGGAAAAAATCCGCAAGTTTGTTTTATTTGTTTTGACATGACCCATATTTACGATCTTTATTTTTGAAGGGTTTCAAATTTATGATGTTTTATTTTAGTACCTGGTATGGCTGATAAAGTTGTTAAAATGTTCATGAAAGATTATATCAGGCCTTTTTACTGGTCTTATATTACTTTGCTTTGTAAGTTTCATCGCACACCTATTACCCCAATTTTTAACCACTTCCCGTCATTCAATCTTCCCCAAATTTTGCACATAGAAACAACTAAGGTGAAGAATACCGAAACCAAAAAAAAAAAAATCGTACATAAGACTAGTTTTCAAAAATGGAATTTTTATATTAATTATTTTACATCCATATATATAATTGCAAGACCGGCTGAAGTCAGTATCTAAATGAATTTACCGTTATTTTAAATATCAAGAAATATTATTGCAATACTTTCTAAGCATAGAATATTGGTCGAAATATGACTCTTCTTTTGTATTTTCTTATCGTTTTATTCTTATACCGAGTTAACGTCACTATTTTTTTTTTTAATTTTATTTTTATTAGGTTATCAGGTTCAATGAAGATTACAGCTTATTTTTGATCTTTTTTTATAAAATCTGCGTCATTCATAGTGTTAAATAGTGTTAAATTTAATCATTGTTTTCCTTTCTATAATTCTAAATTTAGTATTCCATATATTATCAGATACTAACACTATCTGAATTATTTGTTACAATTTACAATTTAATACCGTAGATAAAATGTAAATAATCTTAAGGTAATTTTAAGTAGCTGATATCAGAGTCAGTTTTAAAGAAAAATAAAACTGATATGAGTTAGTTTTAAAAACAGCTAATATTTTTTCTTTTATGATAATATTAGTTGTTTTTCTTTATTGTATTGATTATGTCCGCTGTTTAAAATTCAGTTCGTTGAATTTTAAATAAATTATGAACGAATTTGAGTAAATTTAAAATGGTTTGAAATTTATCAGCTTTAATTGTTTTTTTGGTTATTCATTCCCGCGAAAGTGACTAACTTTAATGGTATTTGAGGTTTGAAAGCCCATAAAATGGACTTTAATTAATAATTTATTTTACCAGAAAAATTCATCCGTGCCCATTTTTGAGTGAACAATGTTTGTATGACGCGAAGGTAGTTTCTATGACAGCACTCTTAAATTTAAAGTTAAAATTCATCCTCGAAGTATGGACTCTTGTTGTGCATAGTTTAATCGTAATAGCTTGAGTGCTATATGGCTGTAACACAGTCTCCAGATGTCAAATCGTTGCATCCACCCAAGTGTCGAAAATTCACAGATCTTTCTCTAAACATATGATTTGGGTAATAAAGAGCGCTTGCCTTTCGAACAGGGAAGTAAAGCAGCATCGGGCATGTTCAATAGGACGAGGGTTCAATTCCCAGACCTGGCCCTCCGGTCAATGTTCGCCCAGCATTTACTACGTTCACACATCGTTTTGAAAGCGTTTCGGATCCAATTTGTTTTCAAAAACGATCCGCGTTCTTACAACAAAAAATACAGGTGATCGAATTATTTGTTTTCGATATTTCATAACGGTGACGTCACGAGTAAAACCTTCTTTCTTGTTACCTAATAAGTCGTATTTTACATTTTTATTTACAAGTTATTAAAAGTTTTTACAGGTTCTGTATAGTTTTAACTTTTTTTTAATAACGTTTTTGCAGTTAAAAAAAAAGAAACGGAAGCTCACGAAAACAAAGAACTTGAAAAGTGGAAAAGAGTAAGATAACCTGATATCTCGATCCCTTCCACGATCTGTTCACACGAGTGTTTTGAATTCGATCCCCCGTTCCGATCATGTATTTTTGGTGGAGCGGATCTAAACCGATACGATCCGTCCGCTCTCCGTTCATACAGCGTTTTGAACTAGCGGATCGTTTTCAAAACCGTTTCCAAAACGATGTGTGAACGTAGTAATTGTATAACAAATGGGAAGCTCCTCGAAAGAGTGGCGCCACCAGGTTTCGGCCTGGAAACCATGAAATACACTCATATTTATAAGTCACCTCGAAGGAGAATCATGGTTAACGACCAGATACTCTAATGTGAAGAAGTTAGTTCCTAACCCGGGTTTGTTCAATGGGCCCACATAAGTGGCCAGCGTCTTCGGGTGTAACCCCCCCCGGAATAAATACATTAAAAAAAAACTGCTTCTATTTGTTATAACAATTCAAGTAATAGTTTAATTTGATCTTCGAGAGATTTGTAGTAATGCAATAATAATGGTTCGATGGGATTATTTTATGTTTTCACTTACTTCTGTGGTTATCTAATACTTCAATAAGAGAAGAGTAAGTGAAGCCTTATGGAAGACTCAATATCTGATAAAGAGTTAGAGGTGTCCACTCGGTCACCGGATTACCTCATGCTGGGTAGAGAGTAGAAACTATATCTCTTGAATAACCTTAACTCTGTGCAACCATCGAGCCATTACTGATTGTAAACCATTTCTCATTTCTCAATGGTCTATCAAAACTAGCTTTACAATATTGAGCATTTTATCAAATAAACGTTTATTTATTAAATAAGCGTATAAAAATAATAAACGTCTGCTAATATGAATCTATAATAATCATATTTAAATCAAATTATAATTATTATTAACTACGGGAAACAGTCAGAGAAAAACAAGCTCCAGCGCCGGGGTTTGAACCCGGGCCTCTGTAATTAACTACGGGAAACAGTCAGAGAAAAACAAGCTCCAGCGCCGGGGTTTGAACCCGGGCCTCTGTATTTCCAGTACATTGCTCTAACCAACTAAGCTACACAGGAGAATGGTTTTCTACTGACGTTATTGATACCTTGACCCGATTTTAAAGCTTTTAATTTTCCACTAAGTCTAAGGAGTTAACATTAGTGACATAGAACTAGACCGAGAAATATCGCTTATAATTATAAAGTACTCAATTAGTACCTGTACTTCGTACAATCAATTAGAAATTCATTTTTTACGATTTTGGTAGTATTCATACTACAGAATGATTAAATTTTAATTTAAATCAAATTATAATTATTATTAACTACGGGAAACAGTCAGAGAAAAACAAGCGCCGGGGTTTGAACCCGGGCCTCTGTATAATCATATAATAATCATTTTTATTTCCACCATACATGTACATTTCAGATTTCGGTACATGTTTTACATATTAAAGCCGTAAGATATCTTTTATATAATCGAGTAGTGTCCCGACGACAGGCGACGGCGACTCACCTCTAAATGATTTATAACGTTAAAAATTAATGAGCTATAAGCTGGATCTGAACCAGTGACTTCCAGCTCATTAAGCGAACGCTCTACCACTAAGCCACCCCACTGTAATAAATCACTTAGCATAAAACTTACTATTTAAACAGTACATATCTATTTAAATATTTTAATTATAACTAGCTCTTTTATTTACCATATTTATTCTGCCCGTTGCCACGGGCATAACGGTTAGTATATAATAATCTAAATACAGGTAAATTATTCTTGGTGAGGATCTTCAGTAGATTAGAAAATCTAGAGCGAAGATCTATTATCGATCGCCTCTATTATCTTTCGATTAAGATGTTTAAGATAAGCATATATCTAAGCAATTGATAAGTGATTGATCTAAGTGTCTGTCTGTGCAGGCGCCTAGAGCCTAAACTACTGGGCCAATTTTGACGAAATTTGGAATACATGTTTAGACAAATCATACCCCGAGGCGAAATTGAGAAATGAATTTTAGCTCCGAATTTGGGGGCGCCCCTCAAAAACTCTGAAAAATCGTGAAAAAAAAAAATTCTTGAAAACGGTTCCGACGATTTTAATTAAAAAATTTAAAATGTAGTCCATTTAAATGCGAATTTAACTATATGTTTTCCTGGGAAAAATCTAGTTCCTGAGAAAATAGCTTAAAATGCGGACGGAGAGAGCCTGGGTTCGATTCCCCACCCAGTAGAAGTTATTTTTATAATAAATTTTGATGAAATGTTTAATACTAATTAAATTTACTTGCGAAAACTAATAAATAGAAAATATTGAGCTAAGTAATTATATGAAAAAGTTTGTCTGAGTTGTCTCAGATTTTTTTTTTTTTTTTTTTTTTTTATAAAATTGTTTTTTTTATAAAATTACTCAGGTTCTACTCAATATTTTTCGATGAAACCATGCGCACATGTAGGCGCAAACAGTTTTCTACCTATAAAGTCGAACAGGTGGTGATAGACTTACCATACGTACAGACAGACAGGAAAATGTTTATACCAGGTTGGGTCCTCGGAAATGCATGAAATGAAAAAGTATCCCAAGCAATTTCAATTCCGGTCAATGATGCAGGAAAGTTTGCTATCTGTTAAATCAAATATGGCGGCAGCTCAAGATGGCGGAATTGTTTTTTTTAGCACGCCTATAATATGGGTATCAAATGAAAGGATTTGCCGAGAAGAATTCGAATAAAAGCTTGTTTTTATTTTTTAAATATTTCTTTTTATAATCAACTTATTTATTTAACTCATAACTGCGATAATAAACTTATCACTTAGNAATTGTTTTTTTTAGCACGCCTATAATATGGGTATCAAATGAAAGGATTTGCCGAGAAGAATTCGAATAAAAGCTTGTTTTTATTTTTTAAATATTTCTTTTTATAATCAACTTATTTATTTAACTCATAACTGCGATAATAAACTTATCACTTAGTATAATGTCAGCGAGTCTCTCTTGTGTGAAATAAATTTTATCTCTTTCAGGTTATTTATTTATTTTTTTTTTTTTTAGAACCAATATTTCTATTTCAACTACAGTAGAATCCCGGTATTTCATATCCCGTTATATCATATATCCCGATAAATCGTAGGTATATTATTGCCAGTCCCTTGAAAAAATCCCGATAATTGGTATAAAACCAATGTATTTCGGTTCCCTCAGTATAACGTATTTTTTTCTCCTTTCGAGGTGAACATAAACGTCTTATAACTCGTATAATTCTGAGAATAATCCCGATAAAACGTATGAATGGAGNGTATATTTTTCCTCTGGTTGGGTCAAAAAGTTGCACCAGGGTTCCAAATTTCAGCACTTTCGCTTGAACGGTTCGGGCCCTATGAACCAAAGAGCGACGGACAGACGGACACATCACCCTCGGCATAAGGGTTTTGAGAAGTACCTACAAAACCCTAAAAATAAAAAAAAATGGAGTTAAAATTCATTTCTCGATTTCGCATCGGGATATGACTTTTTTGAACATGTACGCCAAATTTCGTTTACATCGGCCCAACAGCTTAGGCTCCAGGCGTCCGCACAGTCAGACGACAGACACATTTTTTAAAACCTCTTCTTCGGACAGAAGAACGTATTAATGCAACAAAATCTCAAAATCGAATTTTCGCGCTATCACAATACTTTTCTCTTTATATGAGAAAGTAAAAACGAATGAATGATTATTAATAAGAAATTAAAAAACAAAAGATAAGCTTTGAAATGTATAAGTATTAATAGCTTAAGTTGGGTAAGGCAATTAAAGTTTTAATAACTAATATGATAGTGTAAATATAGATATCAATGCAATTATAATTTTTATAATCGAAAAAAATGTCAAATTAACAAATTGTAAAGGTTTGATTAGATTAAATGGGCAGAGTATCTGAAAACCAAACCAATTACCGCAGTAAATTCAAAACATTTTATGACATAGAGTAAGGTCGATGTACGTATACTGTTTTGCAGGTGTAAAAATTGTATGGTGGGAAATATAGCACACATACAAACGACGTTTAAATGAAAACCAATACATCATATTAAAGAATACAGTAGAATCCCGATAGATCGTATCTTCAAGGGGTCGAAGAAAAAATACGATATATCGAGTAGTTCACTAAATCGGGATTATGAAAAATGAAGGGAAAAAAAAGAAAAATTAATGTAATAATTAAGACTTGTATTTATTTTTGCACATAAAAATACACTGTGCATAATCATAAAAAAATCAAATATGTACTTGGTTTAAAAAAATATATAATTTGTTTTTTTTTTTAATTAAACCATTTGTTCAGGTGTTATCCATAGCATTTTATCCAAGTAGAACAGAAGGAGGTAAACAATCAAATCTTGGAAAAGGGTCCCCACCTTTCATATACGTTTAACCGCGATTTTTCTCAGAATTATAAGAGTTATTCCTTTATCTAGAATCTAGGCTGTCCAGGAATTACATTTGGTTTGGACACANCGATTTACTGAAATTTGGATGGTAGGTCATAATTAGCCCATTGGTCCCGCATATAACTTCAAAACTTTAACCTCATTACCTTAATGTTTCAATTTTATACGTCCATTAATTTCTCTTCCACATGCTTACA
The DNA here is from genome assembly GCA_001010745.2 of Gerris buenoi. Lineage (NCBI taxonomy): Eukaryota > Metazoa > Arthropoda > Insecta > Hemiptera > Gerridae > Gerris > Gerris buenoi. The sequence continues at coordinate 1,219,719 of KZ651417.1, read as the reverse complement.
AACATATCTGATTTTTAAATCTAAATCCTTTATATTAACTTCACTTTTGTTGAAGGGTCAAAATCACGTTTGGGATGTCGTCATAATCTCTAGAAGGCTAGTTAACCCTCTTCCAGTCATCCAATCGAGCTGAAACTTTGCACATAGACTCTCTACCAATATAAAAACATTCTACCGAATTAATTAATAAATTAAATTTTACTTATTAATTAATTAATTATTAAAATGAATTAATACCAATATTTACCCTCACACAACCAAAATGCAAAAAATATAAAGGGTGTATAATAAAAACTTGGCTAGTATTAGTATGAAATGTTGATTGTTTGTCGAAAGTAGCCCATAAATAGCCCTAGATTAATTTCAACCGTCTGTGCTCTTTAAATTTTGCTAATTGATACTTTACTATATGGAAAAAAATTAAAACAGTTTTGACAGATTTTTATAAATGAAATAAATTGGATAATAATCAGGTTAAAGCATAAAATAATTAAATTTTACGAAATAGGATCCGAGGAAGCTCTGTGTCACACTAATTATAGCAGAGTTTTTTTTATGATATTTTAAAATCATTCATATGTTTAAAAATCACAGGGAAGTACTTGCCCCAAGTACTTTTTAGGGTTTTGTAGATGAGTAAGCATACCCATTATGTAATTATGATTTCTGGTCTTCGATCTCAAGAGTCNCACAAACAATAAATTGTTAAACTATTTTAGGGGGATTCTGTTGAAGTCAAACGTAAGATATGAAATTTTTAAAAAAAGAATGATAAGGGGGAATATAAATGAAAACAATAAGAGTCTCGTTTCACAATGCGAATCTATAGCTTGATAAAATGGCAGAACCAAAGAGCGACGGACAGACGGACACATCACCCTCGGCATAAGGGTTTTGAGAAGTACCTACAAAACCCTAAAAATAGACAACCGCACAAACAATAAATTGTTAAACTATTTTAGGGGGATTCTGTTGAAGTCAAACGTAAGATATGAAATTTTTAAAAAAAGAATGATAAGGGGGAATATAAATGAAAACAATAAGAGTCTCGTTTCACAATGCGAATCTATAGCTTGATAAAATGGCAGAACCAAAGAGCGACGGACAGACGGACACATCACCCTCGGCATAAGGGTTTTGAGAAGTACCTACAAAACCCTAAAAATAGACAACCGCACAAACAATAAATTGTTAAACTATTTTAGGGGGATTCTGTTGAAGTCAAACGTAAGATATGAAATTTTTAAAAAAAGAATGATAAGGGGGAATATAAATGAAAACAATAAGAGTCTCGTTTCACAATGCGAATCTATAGCTTGATAAAATGGCAGAACCAAAGAGCGACGGACAGACGGACACATCACCCTCGGCATAAGGGTTTTGAGAAGTACCTACAAAACCCTAAAAATAGACAACCGCACAAACAATAAATTGTTAAACTATTTTAGGGGGATTCTGTTGAAGTCAAACGTAAGATATGAAATTTTTAAAAAAAGAATGATAAGGGGGAATATAAATGAAAACAATAAGAGTCTCGTTTCACAATGCGAATCTATAGCTTGATAAAATGGCAGAACCAAAGAGCGACGGACAGACGGACACATCACCCTCGGCATAAGGGTTTTGAGAAGTACCTACAAAACCCTAAAAATAGACAACCGCACAAACAATAAATTGTTAAACTATTTTAGGGGGATTCTGTTGAAGTCAAACGTAAGATATGAAATTTTTAAAAAAAGAATGATAAGGGGGAATATAAATGAAAACAATAAGAGTCTCGTTTCACAATGCGAATCTATAGCTTGATAAAATGGCAGAACCAAAGAGCGACGGACAGACGGACACATCACCCTCGGCATAAGGGTTTTGAGAAGTATCTACAAAACCCTAAAAATTAACAAATGTTTTAGTCATTGTCTCCCATCTTTTATTTAGTGCTTAATGTAATGTTTCTGAGTAAGTGTACGTACTGAAGTGTACGTGTAAGTGTGTAGTGTACTGATACACTTATGAATAGGGATCTATTTAAAAATAAGTAAATAATATGTTTGCCCCGTCTGTCTCACCGCAGTCTGTTATTTTTGTAAATGTGATTTATCTTTTGTTTTCTGTAAGATTAGCGTTGTACGTTTTAATCACAACATATATTTTGCGGTGCAATTTAAATGTGTAATTTAATTACACATTAATTTAATTTATTACTCATTTAGTTTTATTTATTTTTATTTTATTTATTTATTTATTTATTTTTTTTGTTTAATAATAGTCGAGGAGATAGCGTGCAAAAAAGTGTCTGACTAACATCAAGCTAGACTTTTGTGAATAAGTAAATCTTTTGGTGCCTTTTAAGAATATGTGGTCGGCTAAGTTCTTCTGCGGGACATAGCTTGGCAATAGGTGAACAATATGATTTTCATTATCCTATAAGTACGAACTTAGTTAGTAGACCTATAATCAAGTTGATGCCACTTAATTGGTTATAGTTAGTCAAGTGTTACTCCAATTCAAAGAGGTCACCTATTAAGTGGACTCCTCCTAGACTATAAACGTTAAAATCAGATTTTGTTTTTAAATTGTAATCCACTTAAGTACCAATTTATAATCATGCAGGAAGAATTTTCTTTTTGAGACATTGAGCCAAAAATCAAAAATTTTATAGCTCTTCCTAGATGGCGCACATTATTTTTATATAAATTGTATGTTAGATTATTTAAAAAAAATAATTTAAATTAAATTGTTTTAGAATTCAAATGTAGTATTACTATATACGGGTATAGGAGAAAATTTTGCTCGTGTTTATCAGACGGGATTTTTAATTATATTGTTGCTTTAAATAAAAAAAAAAGTGATTCTTTATTTATAGTTATGTAACTTAATAAGGCTTCCTTGGCCGTTTAGCTTCAAGGTAGCTCCATACATACCAAAGGTATATTGTGTAGTTCAGGTAGGAGCTGGACCGTATATACTTACGCTTTATGCATTACTTGTTCGATAATATAGATAATTAAAAACCGATCGTAGTTAGCAAGATCTCAATTTTGCTCCTGAATGACTTTTTTTCGAATTTTTTATAAGTATTAAGGTACTTTATGATATTGAGTTTAGAACATTTTTTTTTTACATTTTCACGCATTCTTTTAAGATTTTCTAATCTTATAGGTGTTCCTAGAATTATCAAATTAATTGCATTCAAATTAACGTATGTACCAAATTTTATGATTTTAGCTGTCCTATAAGTAGGGGTATTCTTTTTGGGAATTTCCCGTCGGCGTCGGTTTCAGGATGAAAGCTATTCCTCATTTGAAAGTGGAAAAAGTTTAACCCCAACTAATGAGTAAGCCTTGCGGCTTTGTAGTTAGTACGTTTCCATTATGTTTAAATACAGATTGAATACGGATTAAATACAGTTTTTGTATCCAAAGTGTCCATGGAAACCTAGATTCAAAACGGATTAAATACGATCCCGATACGATTCACTAAATTCTGGGATCCTATCTAGATCTAGTAACATGGAAACACTTAACTCGATCCTGACATGCGCAGAGCCTGGGTGTGAGCGCACCTAGCGCATTTCTGTTAGAAACTTTAGTCAAACCTGTCAAAATTAAGGTTATTCATCAACTGAAGGTTACAAAATTATTTATAACCTTTAACAAAAGTAACCAAGAATTTTTTTTATTTTTATTTCGTATATTGAATACAGATTCAATACCACTCTTGGAAACTCCAAACTTGTTAAATCCCATATCAGGAGACATTTTTACAATAATTGATAATAAATTTATCTCTTCGATTTCGTATCTAATGTCTCTCATATATTTATTTCTTATTGGTTTCTAATATTGCACGTTGTTTCGTACATATAAACTAATTCTTTCGATTTTATTTCTATGTTGTTAGTTATTTTATTCATTGGATCTCATTTATATATTTTCTCATTTCATTTATTTAATCGATATTTTCTTGTATGTTTGCACGTTGTTCTGTTCTTTTTATGTCTCATCGGTTCATTTTCATTCGAGTGGTGTTGGTATATATAAAGGAAAGAATTAAGTTTTATTCAACTGTCTGGAGCTATTAATTTTTATCCTTTATTATTATTTTTTTATTTTATTTATTCAACTGTCTAGTTACTATTAATTTTTA
>KZ651417.1:1192978-1203681 GCA_001010745.2 Gerris buenoi | reverse complement strand
ATCAATTCGTTAGTTGTATTTTGTGCCGAATTAATTATTTCGGAAGGTGTATTATTCTCCTCATATTCGTCATAATCACTTAAATCACTCATTGATTTTCACACAAAAAAACTCGATACAAACAGTTACTTTTATTAAATAAACATCAAATTAGTTATGTTAAATGTAAACAAACTCGCTAATCGTGCGTAAAGTTGACGAATTCTTCTTCTTTACGGCTCTAGAGTGGTAAAGAAGAGGAATTGTTCAAAACTTTGAGACACGCATGCGCAATTAATACAGGTATGTAAAGAATCACTTTCTACGAATCTAAACAGAGATACAATGTTTATATTACGTATCGTAGATAAAATTATTTATGTTAAAACCATTTCATTTAATATGAAGAAATGTCCTTAGAATTCTTTATCGAGCCATAAAGGAGTTCTGTTGGACAGGATGTCCGTCATATTATGCGGACCATGTGGACTCTTTATATACGCCACCGTCCTGTGCGACAAGGTCGGTGACGAATCTAGCAAATGTTTATAAATTTTTGATTGCTTTCTGAATCACATCAAAAATATCGACCTTACCTTTACCTTGCACTGATTCCCGTAAGACGAGAGAAGTTAAATCTTTATCATCAGGCATGCGCGTTTTGTGCTTTTCCCGAGAATTCCCATGGAAAACAAAAGAACATTAGATCGATTTTTTTTTTCAAAAAAAGAGGAAAGTTTAAGTCTTTCCTCATTCAAGGCAATGTTAAACAAACTCATAGCTTGTGAATTGTGAACTCATTAAAAGTTTAAAACGACTTACTGGTAATTTAATCAACGACAATATTGGATTTCAACGCCATGTCTTGTAAAATGTTCTTATTGAGAATGACAATTTAATTAATTTATAAAATAACTGGCACTTTTTACTTTCTCATATAAAGAGAAGGTATTGTTCTTCGATTTTGAGATTTTGATGGATTTACACGTTTTGAGGTCCCCTGAGTCCAAAAAAGTGGTTTTTAAAAAATGTCTGTCCGTCGTCTGTCTGTCGTCTGTCTGTGCAGACGCCTGGAGCCTAAACTACTGGGCCGATTTTGACNCAACAAAAGATATAAGAAGATGCAAGTAGCACGTGCCACTTCGTAGTGCACGCTCGTGCCATAAGGATGCAAGACGCACATGCCACTTGCGACCAGGACGCAGAGAGCATCTTTGGTGTAAAAGGCCCCTTAATGATGTGACCCGCCCTTTGAAATCTAGTAGTCATTATAGTAGTAATACTTGGAATTGTTTTATCTGTTTACAGTTTGCGTGGAATGATGGACGTGATAACAGCGAACTTCTACCAGAAGTACAGCGGAGCGCAGTGGAGCGGCGCGGGGAGCCACGAGGCCGGAGTAGTGAAGCAGAGACTCACCCAGAACCAGAACAGACGACGAGAGAGACTCAAGGACGAGAAGGATCTGGACACGAGGACAGAGGAGTCTATGCTTTATTCGGCCAAGTCTGAGCCCTGGGACTTCATAGAGAAGAGCATCCCGCGGCCACTCGTCGGCCTGTCCTGTAACAACTGCACTCCTCTCAATGCTGTAAGTTTTAACTAGCTCCTATAGTTTCCTAACTCCCTGATAACGTATAAATCATGTTCGACTTTCTTCAACCCTAGGAAGCGCAGTAGAGGGAGGCCCTACAGCTGGAGACAGACTGTGCACACCTCCTATAGTTTCCTAACTCCCTGATAACGTGTAAATCTTTTCGACTTTCTTCAGCGCTAGGAAGCGCGGTAGAGGGAGGCCCTACAGCTGGAGACAGACTATGCACACCTCCTATAGTTTCCTAACTCCCTGATAACGTATAAATCTTTTCGACTTTCTTCGGCCCTAGGAAGCACGATAGAGGGAGGCCCGACAGCTGGAGACAGACTGTGCACACCTCCTATATCCTTCTAACTCCTTGATACACCGGGTAACGATTTCTAGTAACACTTTTCGAGTTATGTACCACATCCAAAACATAAAAATGTCAATACTGTTGTCAATATGCAATTCAATAACAAATTTTCATTGTCCCAACGCGCGGGGTGCTCATGCTAGGATTTAATGGCTATGTTTCCTATAATCATGTAGGCCTAGCAATTAAATTAAATGCTTAAATAGTTTTGTTTCCAAAGCCTTCTAGGAATAAATTGACAATACTATTGACCGTGTACGGGCCGATATTAAGCGGCCCGCACACGCTTTAACAGTATTGAAAGAGTACCTTAATAGTTTATTCTTATTTATCTACCTTGTTTGAATACTTGCCAATATTAATTATTGGTAATGATTGATAACGTATAGATAATGATGAAGACACTGACCCTTAACCTATTAGGAGGAATAGAAGAAGCGCGTGCCGTACATTACAGCATCGCGGAAATATCCTGACCTCTATGTCATCTATTTTGGCAATTTATTTCCTGACCTTTAATTTAATGTGATAAAGGTTTTAACTACGTATTGAATGCCCAACTATGATTGTAAATGGGGGGGGGGGTGTTATTATTTTTTGGTGGTGTTTCATAATGTGATGTTGACATTATGAAAAGTTTCCACTCACCAAAGGTCTCCAAATTCAAATTTCGGTACTTCTTTAGATTGTTACTCCCCTTATAAAAACAGAAGTGTGATATTCCTTTGTCCCTAAGTACATTGGACTAAACGTCACTTTGTCTTAAAAGTTTTTAGTTAAAGTCATTTATATTTTAAAAACACATAGGAGAGTAACAATCTAAAGAAGTACACAAATTTTAACTTAATCTTTCACAGAATGGGAGTAACAATTAGATAAACAAAATTTAAAGAAAATATTTTAGTTTAAACTTTAAACTAATTTCAGCATCCTTAATGAACCTTAAACTAGCAATTAAGTATTCAACCGTAAGTTGTAATTCTATTCTATTGTGTAAGTTCTTCAAATCACTTAAGTTCTTAATTTGTTTTAAGTTATAATTATTTACCCTTTTAAAATAAAATAATAGGAGCGTTCTGTTCAGCTCGCGAGTACAAGAAATGTCATAAATGATCCTAATGAAGTTGTGATACATTACTCTCCGTTATCAAATTTATATTATCTTTCATCAGAATGTAGTCTATGTCGTTAATGCATCCAGGTATTTATCACGTATATATACACGAACGTAAACACCTTATATTAAAAGTTGCAATATTAAAATAAGAAAAATAATTCAACTCATTCTGATAACTTTTTTGTACACTTTGGCTTTCGAAGAATTGAAGATTGCGATTTTGTGAGTAATTAAGTTTTATTTTTGCATTGTCTGGTTCAATCAATGCGTCAACTCTTGTCAGCGTGCCGTGCGCTACATTATTTAGCTATCCAGCTCAGGGGAATATTGATGAGAATTAACTTAATATATCAAATGCATAATATTCATTCAACGTTGNTTTTGATATAGAAACATGGAAGAAAACATTTGATGTTAACATATTTGGTATGTTCGCTTGTATTAAAAGAGTTATAAACCTTACAAAGAAGAACAATCCGGGTCTTCTCCAAATAATAAATATGAATAGGTAAGATTTTAATTAGTATACTTATAAATAGTAATTAAAATATTGGAAACATTTATTTTATATCAGTATAAATACTTAGTTACCGTAAGCAAGTAGTTATGGTCAATAGGTATATATTTGAGTACATAATTACATAGATGGTTTTCCATTTATTAGTTATTGTTTCGAGTTTTCTTGGTTATATTTTATATTTGATTATTCCATTGATAATTTTATACAAATTTACCATATAAAAAATTCCATACCAGAGGGGGACTTCAACCCGACTTCTAATACTTTTCGTTTATAGCTATTTTTTACTTTCTTATATATAAAGAGAAAGTATTGCGATGGCGCGAAAATTCGATTTTAGATTTTGACGGATTTACACGTTTTGAGGTCACCTGAGTGCAAAAAATATTTTTTTTAAAAAAAATGTCTGACTGTCGTCTAGAGATGCCTAGAGCCTAAACTACTGGGCCGATTTTGACGAAATTTGACATACATGTTCAGAAGAATAATACCCCAAGGCGATAACAAACAATTAATTTTAGTTCAAAGTTTGGGGGCGCTACCCCCTAAAAACTCTGAAAAATCGTGAAAAAAAATTATTTCTCGAAAACGGTTCCGACGATTTTGATTAAAAAATTCTGAAATATAGTCCATTTAGATACGAATCTAACGATATAAGCCGTTTTCCCGGGAAAAATCTAGTTCCTGAGAAAATGGATTAAAACGCGGACAGAAAGAGCCCGGGTTCGATTCCCCGCTCGGAAGAAGTTATTTTTATAGTAAATTTTGATGATGTTCAGTAATAATCAAATCTACATACGAAAACTAATAAATGGGTAAGTAAATATGAACTATAGTATATGAGAAAGTTTGTCTGAGTTGTCTCTGACCGATTTTTTACTTTAGCACCCCCCTTGACAAAAGTCTTAAAGGTTTGTGTGTTTGTCTCCCCAAGACATTGAGACTCCTGAGGAAGGTTTATATATAATGTTCCTTTTATCTTAATAGTTGATTTGACTAAGACTAAGGGATTTGACCACAATTATACAGGGTGTCCCAGCTAATATGGAACAGCGAAATATCTCCGGAACCATGATAGATAGAAAGATGCAGTTTTCAGGGTTCGATAAAGGCTAAAAAGGCGCTTCCAGAACATATGCTGAACATATTCTGTGCTCAGCAAAAGTGTGTGCAATTTACAAAATTAAAAAAAAGTGAATAGGAAGCCAAATTTTTAAGACTGAATTTGGATTCTATGGCTAAAAATAAGAATTTTTTTACTCTTGGAAATGTTTTGCTCCGAGCATTAGTTTGCCTTCAGTAGAGCCCTGAAAGTGCTAAAATTGAACATTTAAGTCCATTTTACAGCTAAACTAATGGATTTAGGAAAATAATTCAAGAGACAAAAACTTCTTATTTTCAGTCGTAGAATCCAAATCCAATTTAAAATTCATACCTTATACGTAACTGTTTTTTGCCTAAATGTGTTCAGCAGGGTTCAAAAAGTGAAAACAAATTATCAATAATGAATTTTTCTAAGAATGGATTTGGATTCTATGACTAAAACTAAGAATTTTTTGTGTCATGAATTATTTTCTTAAATCCATTAGTTTAGCTGTAAAATGGACTTATAGTTTCAATTTTAACACTTTCAGGGCTCTCCTGAAGGCAAAGTAATGCTTGGAGCAAAAAATTTCAAAGAGTAAAAAATTCTTAGTTTTTAGCCATAAAATCCAAATCCAGTCTTAAAAATTTGGCTTCCTATTCACTTTTTTTTAATTTTGTAAATTGCACACACTTCTGCTGTACACAGAACATGTTCAGCAAATGTTTTAGATGCGCCTTTTTAGCCTTTATCGAACCCTGAAAACAGCATCTTTTAATCTATCATGGTTCCTGATATATTTCGCTGTTCCATATTAGCTGGGACACCCTGTATACACAAGTGTGATATTTCTTTGTCCCAAGGTTGGACTAAATATCCCTTCGTCTTAATAGTAATTTAGACTAAGGAATATATCGACTGTGTACCTGCAAAACCTCTCAACCCCAAAATCTAAATTTTTCAGGTTGTTTTTGTACACTTTATAGTTAAATGATAAATACGAAGTATTACAATAATTACTATAAAAAATCATTGATTTAGGCTTACCAGCTGTTGCACATAGATACATCATAATAGTATCTATAAAAAAAATGCAATAAAATAAAAATCTCGATTTTGAGGGTTACGAGATACTGTAGGTACACAGTCGATATGCTACTCTGTATAATGTTGCTTTGTCTAAATAACTAATAACTCAAAGGGATATAGGGGGGGTTCTAAAGTAAAAATGTACGAAATAACTCAATAATAAATAATGTCAGGGTATGACATAGTTGCCATGTATACCAACACCCCTTCTCAACCATGTACACCAAGTGTTTCACGATGCTTCAACAACTTGACCATTTATTTCAATCGGTTGAGGATTAACTGCTTTAACATTCAGTCGCAGGATTTGACCCAATCATACATACATACATGCATACAAACATACAAGCATACATACAAACATTGTTTCAAGGATTTCCTTCTTGGGGGCTCTTATGACTTGTTTTGATGTTAATTTGTAACTATAATTATTTATGTAAGAATTTGTAATTTATAATTATTGCATGTTAATTTGGAAAATACATTAAATAAATTAACACAAAAGATTTCTACGAGTACCCTTTCTTATCTTCTATGTGTTTGTAGATGGATCCATTAAGGGTAAAATAAAAAGTATAATCAAATTCTAGGTCGAAACGTCGCCATATCTAGAAATTGATTATACTTTTTATTTTACCCGTAATGGATCCATCTACAAACACATAGTAAATAAATTAAATAAATTGAAAGTTAAATAAAAGCTTGTAAATACCTCTACTTAATTGATTAATTATTTTTTATTGACATGTGTTTTTCTTCTTCATGTATGTGTAAGGTTGCTAAAAGATTTTGTTGAGGCAATTCTGCCCTTTAATTTATTTATTAGTTATCTCTGTTAAAATCAATAAGTATGGGATGTAAACTGATATTGTTATTGTTCCCAAGGAGGAAACTAAGTCTCGTTCGGTTCAGGGTCTTTACCAAGTGTTCTTTCTTATGTCATATTAACCTTTAGATTTATATCAAATTAAAGTTTATTGATCCCGTCTGAAATATATAGGTCAATTCACTGACACGTCTGGGTTGTTTGACGTTCGAATCCCAGTGAGGTCAGACCTGTTTTACATTGATGATCACATTGAGGAGATAAATAGGCTCAGATAAGGCTCAGATAGATAAAGTGGCTCAATCCCCCGTCCTCTAATAATCTTATGATATTGTTTATTGATTGTGATGTACAACTTGTAATCCTAATAAATGATAAATGATTGGGACGTTCAACTTGTAATCCCAATAAATGATAAATGATTGGGAAGTTCAACTTGTAATCCCAATCATTGATCATTGATTGTGACGTACAAAAGAAGTCCAAATAAATTATCACTGATTGGGACTTACAACTCGTAATTCCAATCAATTATCAATGATTGGGACGTAAAACTTGTAATCCCAGTAAATGATCAATGATTGGGACGTACAACTTGTAATCCCAGTAAATGATCAATTATTGGGACGTAAAACTTGTAATCCCAATCAATGATCAATGATTAGGACGTACAACTTGTAATCCAAATCAATGATCAAAGATTGGGACGTACAGCTTGTAATCCCAATCAATGATCAATGATTGGGATGTACAGTACAACTTGTAATCTCAATCAATGATCAATGATTGGGACGTACAACTTGTAATCCCAGTAAATGATCAATGATTGGGACGTACAACTTGTAATCCCAGTAAATGATCAATGATTGGGACTTAAAACTTGTGCTTCCTAATTAACCCCCAAAAAAATAAACATTGAAGTTTATTATTATTAATTTTTATGTATCCGATAAAGAAGTAGCACTATACCTTATTTTAATTTAAAATAATTTTTATTGGAATATAATTCAAAATTTAGTTTTTAAAGTATGGTTTGGGTTTTTTTTCGTATATTTTTTTTTTCGTTTAACGTTTTACCTCAACTTTTTCGTTCGTTTTTCGTCAACGTTTAAAAGTATTGTTTGGGATTTTTTCATGCATTTTTTTTTTTTTTTTTTTTCGTTTAATGCCCAAACAAACTTTTTCGTTCAACGTCCTAATATCCAAAAAACAAAATAAAAATTGAAGTTTATTATTATTATTTTGTAAGTATCGCATAGAGAAGTGGCTCAATACCTTATTTTAATTTAAAAATAATTTCTTTGTGGAATGTAATTAAAAATTTAGTTTTATTTAGGTATTGTTTGGGGTTTTTTTTTTTCTCGTGTTGTTTTTCTTTAATATTATCTGTAGATTTGATCGAGTTATGTATGCAATGTGTCTGGGGATGTCTAGGTTCGTCCCAATAACATTCAAATCCAATATACTACGTTATTCTATTCTCGTTTGGCCGTGCCCCCTCTCCCCCCCCCCCTCGTCCCCCCTACTATAGAAAACCACGATGTGGCGTGATCACCCCCTCCCCCTCAGCTGGCCGCTAGGTCGCCATGTTGGATCTGATATACAGGTCCCGTCCCGTACCCTTCCCTTGTCAGGTAGGTTATTTCTAATCACTGTGTGATCTGCTTATCATAACGATAACAAGGGTTTTTTGAAACGCTGGCTTAACTGTTCGTAGAGCTTTCTCAGAACCTAATCAAAAACTTTTTACTGATAAAGTTTTGAAGAAAGCTTTTGTTCTGTAAAAATATTTCTCGAAGAAACAAGATACTAAAGAGTCTGAGCCGTTTGGTTTTCCAAGGCCGGCTCTATTTTTGTTGAAAGAAATATAAATATGTTGCTGTCTATATCAAGATTGATTACTTTATTTCCATTCCATCTTTCATGCCTCATTGATATCTTACACTTTATCACTAGTTGATGTTATTTTGTACATTAATATCGTCACTAACTGCTCATTTTGTCATTAGCAGTCCTAAACTTTTATTTATATAGTTTTAATTTTTGTTTGTTTATTTGTTTTTCACTATTAATTTTCTAATTGAATATAATTTAATTTAAATGACAACAAAAATGAACGAATTTTTCAAGAAATCTACGTATTATTGGCTTATGATAATATTGGAAACTCTTAGGCCCTCCGCACATGGAGCAACTCAAAACAAACTGATTACAAACTTAAATCACCAACAAGTTGACTATGAGTTGCAACCTGTGTAATTGAATGGGACACCGCACACGGAGCAACTCATTACAAACTGGAAACTCGAGTCATTTTTGACTTAACTATGAGTTTCAGACTGTGTAATTGAATGGGACACCGCACACGGAGCAACTCATTACAAACTGGGTTTGCTTTCTGTCAACTCAAAAATGACTCGAGTTTCCAGTTTGAGTTGCTCCTTGTGCGGAGGGCCTTAGGTTTAGAATTTGGATGGGTGAAAAAAACCAAAACAAAAAAAAACAAATTGTACACAGGGATACGGGGTACAAAATTCAAAATAGTATTTACCCTTCAAAATGCACATCGTTGGAAAGCTCTTTAAGAGTACAGTAATTGTTTTTATGTACACTTTTCATATAAGAGGGTACAATGGAGAAAACACGTTTTTTATGCTATTTTTTGACTCTAAATTGTCAAAATTTGACCCCTAAATGAATTCCATAAATTCTGGCCAACGAACTCATCCTTTCTTTTGATATTATTGACATTTTAAAATTTGTTTGGATTTTTTTATGTGTGAAAGGAGATATAGTCTGTCCAAGAGTGAGGAGATATTGTCTGGAGTGACACTTACATATATTTACATACATACATATAAAAGGTGTTAAATTTCATGAATCGATTAAGAATGGTCTAAAATTTTCTAAAATTCGCATTACACAAATTTTGAAACCATTATAATAGCTTACTTTTCTTCGAAATTTGCTAAAAGGATTTTTTTTTTCTTTTCTCACTCATTAAGGAAAACGTTAAAAATTTGTTGACAACCATATTATTGTCAATCACGCATTCTATACTAGGCAAACTGATAACTTAAAAACTGTCTACTGTCTACTTTAATGAAATTATACATTTAGGGAAATGATTGAATGATCGAGATCGAAGATTAAATTTTACTGTTATACCATTTTTTAATGGCTTCAGTTAACCGTTTTTTAAAATTTTTTTTTTTCTCTAACTGAAATGTAAGAAGTGAGATGACAAGGGTGGTAGGTTTGATTAGAGAAATGTACTGTTATCACTTATCACGTAGGGTTATCAGCATTTTGTTGGCACGAGGAGTTCATCTTGCTTTAGAAAGGTTCACTTGGAGTCTTATCTAGAATCTAGAGAACGTCAGCTGATGATACCACATGATCCTTTACATCAGATGTTTTCAAAATAAATCTCATTACATTTATTTTTACTTTCTCGTATAACGAGAAAGTATTGTGACGGGGCGAAAATTTGATTTTGAGATTTTGATAGATTTACGCGTTTTGAGGCCCCCCTGAGTCCAAAAAAAAGTGGTTTTTAAAAAAATGTCCGTCTGTCCGTCTGTGCAGACGCCTAGAGCCAAAACTACTGGGCCGATTTTGACGGAATTTGGCATACATATACAGAAAAATCATTTGCAGAGGCGAAATCGAGAAATGAATTATTACTTCAAATTTGGGGGCGCTACCCCCAAAAACTCGGAAAAGAAGTTAAAAAAAAAATTATTTCTCGAAAACAGTTCCTACGATTTTGAGCGCGGGTTCGATTCCCCGCACAGGATAAGTTATTTTTATGATACATTTTCAACAATAATTAAACGTAGTTACAAAAACTAATAAATGGACATTGGCTAAGTAATTACGAGGAGGTTTGTCTGAGTTTTCTCGGACCGATATTTTGAGGATTGTATTAATGATCTTGTCTGCCATATATATTCTGACATAAGGCTGTAAATAAAAATACGAGTTAATGAAATTTAGTATATATTTAGTGTGCAGGGGCGAAGGGGGGGGGGATTTAAGTGAACATTCTGCTTCTCCTCCAAATGTGGTTAAAACCATTCTTTCAAGCTAATATCTTCAAGCAGTGGCGTATCCAGTGGGGGGGGGGGGGGGGG
>KZ651417.1:1113006-1129312 GCA_001010745.2 Gerris buenoi | reverse complement strand
ACTTTCACTTCAACATATATAGCCACCATATTGAATTATAGTCACCATCTTGGATTTAATCACACACAAGTATCTCAGCTTCCAGTGAACCTAGAGATCTGAAATTTGATACATAGACTTATGGTACCTAGCTAAAATAGAAAATTAAAGGTACTTTCACTTCAACATGTAGCCACCATATTGAATTATAGCCGTCATCTTGGATTTAACATATCTAATAACACTCTATCTCACAGTGGACCTAAAGATCTGAAATTTGGTACATAGACTTATATTAGTAGTAAAGAAGAAAACGGAATACTTTCACTTCAAATTCAACTTATGGCAATCATCTTTGATTGCGCCATCTTGGACTTAATAACACTTTATTATCTCAGCTTCCAGTTAACCTAGAGATCTGAAATTTGGTACATAGACTTATCGTAGCTAAAGAAGAAAATTGAAGTACAGGGGTACGGGGTACAAATGTCAAATTAGTGAAAACATTTCATGATGCATATCGTTGAAAAGCTCTTTAAGAGTTCACTAATTGTTGTTATGTACATTTTAGTAATATTTTTATTTAGGAGGGGGGGAAATTTAAAATTCTGGAAAACAAAAATATGTGTGAGGCTCTCACGCATCAGAAGTGAATCTTAAGTTTTAGAATGCATTGCTCTCTTTCATTTTTTGACGAATTTATTACATTTTTTCAGGATTAAGAAATGGTTATGGGAAATTTAATTGAAAAAAAAATATTGCTACGCTATGGCAACCACATTTATTCCAATAAAAATAAATGTTTGTTTTAATTTGCTGGTCTTTAAGTAGATATAATACAATTAATCTGTAAAAATGTTACACTTGGACGATTCTCGAATCGCAAACTTCTTTACACGATTTCACTTTATGAATATATCTATAACCTATATCTATATACATAAAAATGAATGTTTGTTTATCTGTGTGTCTCTTGTGCTAATATTTTATACATATTGTACGACTATATATTGCAAATTGTAATATAAATTTGTCATTTAAGGGTACATTATTTGTTTAATTCTAATTTATAATTAGAAATATAAGTAAAAACTCATTGGAAATCAGATTCCCTGTGGGAGCGTAGGTTCGTGTCCTACCGACTGCGCCATGTTTAATTCAAATTTATAATTAGAAATATAAGTAAAAACTCATTGAATTAACTTTGTAATATGTTATAATATAAAAGTTCATTATACAACAACAAGACAACAATTAAACTATGTATATGTCAAAATATGAAATCAAAACATAACAAACTCAGTTGTCATAGCAACATAATATAAACTAAATAAAATGACAACACTGATATAAACATTATTTATGCCTAAATTAACTATTTATAAGGTTTTTTTCTTTTCAAAGGTAGCGGCTATATACATATCTAACGTTATTAATGTTTATCAGGCGGTACGAAGTTCGCTGGCTCAGCTTGTGTAATATATATTTGCACTTAAACACCATATTGTTCGCGAGGTTATACGGTGAGACAAATGGCCGTTGATGGCGTTGTCCCCGATTCTGTTTCGACTGCCTCACAGTGCAAGATGCCAAAATTTTCATCTGGGAAACATTCCTTGGCGGCCCGAAACCACGCGGTATTGTTCTCTTGTAGCCGGGTCAATGCTAGCTTACCTACGTCTCTCCCCCACCCCTAACTAAATACACGCTCTCCATTCTATGGCCTAGAGAAATGAAAGAGACTGAAAACACGATACACTTTGTATCGATTGTATCGGTTTAAAATAGAAATATATGTATCGATACATTGCATTTAGATGATAAATAGATATTCTGTACATCGATCTATGTTAGAGTCTATAACATTAGACTAAACCCGCATTGCATCTTATTTGGAAAAATACGCCGCGGCAAATATTTAGTATATGAATAATATTATACTCCTAATGACTACTTCTATAAACAGTTTTTTTTTTTTGCTGTTAATTTTTAATAAATTATATTTAACGTATTTAAATACATAAATAAAAATAAATTATTTAAAAAGATCTTTTTGACTTTGAATTTGAAGAAAAACAACCAAAAAAAANTAAATAAATAAATAAAAATAAATTATTTAAAACATATTTTGACCTCCCACTTCGCACTCTTTACCACATCCCCCACTAAGATATAATCACATTAGATTTATATTTTGTTTAGTGATTTCTTATAATAAATTATTTTTTTCCTCATCACTAAAATTGTGTTTTTTCCTTTTAATGCAAGTTGTCAAAAGGACTGTTAAAACTATTACATACCGTGTGTATTTACTATAAACTGGTTATTTTTCCTGTTTAAGTTATATACAGAGTGTCCCAGCTAATATGGAACAGTGAAATATCTCCGGAACCATGATAGTTAGAAAGATGCGGTTTTCAGGGTTCGATAATGGCTAAAAAGGCGCTTCCAGAACATATGCTGAACATTTTCTGTGTTCAGCAGAAGTGTGTGCAACTTACATAATTAAAAAAAATTGAATGGGAAGCAAAATTTTTAAGACTGGATTTGGATTTTATAGCTAAAATAAGAACTTTTTACTCTCGGACATTAGCTGGCCAAACACGGACGGTCTTTCATTTCGAAAATCGCGGCGTCTTTCCGATCATTTCTAAAAGCTCGAGTGTTAGTGGACTGTAACATGAAAATACGGGAAATGATTTGACAAACGATTCGCGAAAAATATCATCTGCGTTAGTGGGCGTTAACACAAGAGTGGAAAACGGGAAGGGATTCGCCCCACGCCACGTGGCAAACAACGTGCGACACCAAATGACGCGATAAATTAAGGTTTTCTCCAATACACCAACGTTTTATTTTATCCTTTCAAATGATAACGCGCCATGCAATCACTTGAGAATCCCCTTGCCACTCTTTCCTGCCCCGTATCCTTTCACGTTCCCTCTCCCGTTTCCACATGACTTGATTTACCAAGGGAAAAACTGACGGGGTAAATTTATCTCCACACTTTCCTTTCCCGTTCTTTCCTTTCCCGTTTGCACATTTCACGATTTTCGGAATGAAAGAGCGTCCGTGTATGGCCAGCTATTGTTTGCTCCGAGCATTAGTTTGCCATCTGGAATATGGAGAGCCCCGAACGTGCTAAAATTGAAACTTTAAGTCCATTTCGCAGCTAAACTAATGGATTTTGGAAAATAATTCAAGAGACAAAATGTTCTTATTTTTAGCCATAAAATCTAAAATTCATACCTTATATGTAATGTTTTTTTGTTTTTTTTTATGTAATGGTTTTGAATACCTAAAAAAAGGTATTCAGAAGGGCTCAAAAAGTGAAAAAAAAAAAAAATCAATAATGCATGTTTTTAAGAATGGATTTGGATTTTACGCCAAAAAAATAAGAACTTTTTGCCTCTTGAATTATTTTCCTAAATCTATTAGTTTTGCTGCGAAATGGACAAAGTATCAATTTTAGCCCGTCCAGGGCTCTCCAGATGGCAAACTAATGCTCGGGGTAAAAAATGTCCGAGAGTAAAAAGTTCTTATTTTAGCTATAAAATCCAAATCAAGTCTTTAAAATTTGGCTTCCCATTCACTTTTTTTAATTGTGTAAATTGCACACTCTTCTGCTGAACACAGAAAATGTTCAGCATATGTTTTGGAAGCGCCTTTTCAGCCATTATCGAACCCTGAAAACGGCATCTTTCTAACTATCATGTTCCGGAGATATTTCGCTGTTCCATATTAGCTGGGACACCCTGTAGATATAAGATAGTGTGCAAAAAAGTGTCTAACATCAAGCTAGAATTTTGTGTATAAGTAAATGTTTTGGTGCCTTTTAAGAATATGTGGTCGTCTAAGTTCGTCTGCGGGACATAGCTTGGCAATAGGCATTTGAAAATAACTAACTGGCCTTATCCCGCCCTTATTGGTGGACAATGTGATTTTCATGATCCTGAGTACGAACTTGGTTAGTAGACCAATTATCAAGTTGATGGTAGATTGTCCCTTGACAGGGGAACACTTATTGATTTGGAGTAATATTTGACTAACTATAATATATTAAGTGACAAACTACCATCAACTTTAATATTGGTCTACTGACTAAGTTCTTACTGAGAATCATGAAAATCACATTGTCCACCAAAAAGTCCTTCTCCGCCAGTTTTTTTTCAATTGCCTCCTGCCAAGCTATGTCCCGTAGACGAACTTAGCCGACCACATATTCTTAAAAGGCACCAAAACATTTACTTATACACAAAGTTCTAGCTTGATGTTAGTCAGGCACTTTTTTGCACGCTATCTCCTATTATATTTATTTTAATTGTGTTATATTTTCATTATAGAACACATTACATATTAATATTCTTGGTTGTTAAAATATTGGACTCCACTTTTTAAGTAATAGTTTAAAATCTTAACAAAAGGTTATCAGGTGACATTTGATGAGGTTAGAACACTGAATCTTATTTTAGAATTAATGCCTCACACTAAGTAAGGTTCTCAAACAATCGAAAATGACCCCAGATATGAATAGTTTTGCTTTATTCTCAGAAACTCGCCTTCGGCCTTCACCTTTTTTTTTTTAAATTTTGTAAAGGAAATCAGATTACAATAGATAATCCCTTGTAATAACTTCTCTTTTATTAGCTGAATTAAAAAAAATCTTAATTTTTGACGCGCTCTATTATCAGTTAACGTAGATGCAGTGAATATTTTCCGCTATTATAGGTGCACTATACATATTCCAGAAGCGTAATTAGTGAAACATTTTATTGGACCTCGTTCAACTAGTCCCTTGTTGGCAAAGGGCCATTTATTTAACTACGTAATATAATAATACTTTTTATTTCTTCCCGGTTTTGGCATTTGTAGGTCTATGGAAAAAATACCGTTTATGCTATACAACGTGTACCGTCGTACAACTTGTATGCGTACGTAACGTTGTACGTGCTATACACGTACAACGTATGAGTTTAATATCTTATTTGTCCATGAAATTTATCGATGCTTTCGACTTAGAGACAAGATCTATTTTCTTTACTCTTGTATATTTATGATTTTAATGACCTCATTTGTAAAGTATTGCGAGGATGAAATTGAAAGTATGTTTTATTTGGTGCATATTTCCGAATGAGAAGCCATTTCCCAAGTATTTAGTTCGAACTTTAGAAAACCAGCTTAGGCTAGAGGCTAGATTCCCCATAATTTTTTTAGTTTGCCCCTATTTTCCTCCTTAATTTTAAATACGCCTTTTTTTTTTTGGCAGATATCAATATAATTATAGAAATTATCATACTAAGTTCAATGATTTTATTTCAAAATTTTAAAGAAGTTATGATAATTATTATAATAATAGTGGAGACGACTTGGTTTCAAATACATATATGATCGCCAACTTGAATCAAAATGGCCGATTATAAAAACTATTTACAGAAGTTATAATTCCATAAAAAGGAAGTTAACTTATAAATTTTAAGGTTCTAGTGTAATAATTTCCGGAGATATATCGTCGTACAAAAATATGGCTGCCATCTTGAATCAAGATGGCGGATCGTAAAAGATCCTGTGGTTCTAGATTTTATTGTGATAAAAGAGTCAGTGGTGTTTGAATTTTATGCATAGATAGATTATAACATTGTACTTTATCTATGAAATAATTTAGTCAACAAATAAATTAATGCTTAAGTATATTAATTAGAAGCATTGTAATATAGGTTTTAAATTCATTATCATCTTGTAATGATCATAAAAATATATTCCAAGTTAGAAATGTTAGATATATGTTCTCTGTTTCATTTAAAATGGTTTGTTTCTACTGAGATTTTACTACATTTTTATTAACTTGGTTTCTTGTTTGTTTGTTTGTTTGTCCGGTACAAATCTTGCAATCGAATTTTAACTAACATCCCGAGTAGCGAGACATTTGAAACTTTCAGAACAGCTCAGAACACGATGACAATGCATTATTTTAATGCTTTTAGTTTCAGCAGAATTTAATTCGTTTTCAGCAAATTTGCTGCATGGAAAGTTAGTTCGGAAAAAATCCGCAAGTTATTTTATTTGTTTTGACATTAACCCATATGTTTACGATATTCATTTTGACGGGTTTTAAATTTATGATTTATGACAGAAAATTTAAAAACGTACAGTCTATAAGATTAGAGTTGGCACAATCTACAGGTGGGACAATTTTGAGGGAAACGATTTTATTGGTCCCCCATGTTGAATGCAACTTCAGAAAACAAATGCTCAACTCTACCCCTGTTCCAAAAAAAAAAAAATAAAATGGCAAAACCGATTTTCCCTTTTTATAACCCCAAAACTACCTCCATGTTTTTAGTTTCCCGCCTTCGATTGTGCCAACTCTAACCTTATAGACTGTAGTATATAAAAAGTTCTTTTTATCTTGTAATTATTTTGTACTCTTGTTAATTTATTTGTTAATAAATTAAAATTGTAAAAAAATGTTTGTTTTATTTTGTGTTTAAATCCGAATGAGAAGTCCTTTCCCAAGTACTTAGTCCGAACTTCAAAAGACCAGCTTGGGCTCGATTCCCCTTACTTTTTTACTTTGCCCCTAACTTTTCCCTTGATTTTAAACCGTCCTTTTTTGGCAGATATCAATAAAATTATAGAAATTATCGTACTTAATTCAATGATTTTATTCCAGAGATTTAAAGAAGTTGCAATAATTATTATGTTAGTAAAGACGACTTGGTTTCAAATACATATATGATCTCCATTTTGAATCGCAAAATAGACGATTACAAAACCCTTTTACAGAAGTTATAATATCATAAACATAAAATGGAAGCTAACATCTAAATTCAGAGGTTGTAGAGTAATAATTTCCGGAGATATATCGTCGTACAAAAATATGGCTGCCATCTTGAATCAAGATGGCGGATCGTAAAACATCCTGTGGTTCTAGATTTATTGTAATGAAAGAATCAGTGGTGTTTGAATTCTATACATAGATAGATTATAACATTGTACTATATCTATGAAATAATTTAGTCAACAAATAAATTAATGCTTAAGTATATATTTTAATTAGGTTTTAAAATCATTATTATCATAAAAATATATTCCAAGTTACGATCCAAAAGCATCGTTAACATTTAGAAATGTTATGTTTGTTCTCTGTTGCATTTGAAATTGTTTGTTTCTATTGAGATTTTGTATTACTAAGTTGTAATGAAAATGCATCCATTTCTTTTTAGTGTGATCTCACAGTGACAGATCTCTTATTAACATTAGTTATTTTTTCCGACATTTTGTGGAACTTAGGTAATCTATAATGGCTTCTTTGGTAATGATACTGATATTGACGAAACATTGGCTTACTAGGTGGTTAGAGGTGGTTGGGCCACAGTACAGTGTGTATAATAGATAGATCATATTATACTATGTATATAGATAATTGTTTCGTAACAAAATGTATAATAATTTTTCGCGATCACTAAAAAACAATTCACCAGATATTACCTTCTTAAAAAATTGAATTTATATGGAGATAAATTTTCTTTGTTTTAATGTAATAATTTACATTAATTAAGAAAGTTACGCATTTAAACCTGTTTACTTAATTATTATTTTTAAGTTTTAAGGTGGTATTTATCCATCGGAAAGTTTAAATTTTAATTTAAATCAAATTATAATTATTATTAACAATGGGAAACACACAGAGAAAAATAGACTCCAGCGCCGGGACTCGAACCATGGGCCTCTAGCCTCTATATCATCATAATAATTTCATTATTTTTCTTTGTGTAGTAATCATCAGAATATCAAAAATTATGAAAACGCTAAACGCATATTCTACATTTCTTAAATCTATTGCGATCAATATATTTTTTAACTTTCTTGTATACGTAATATACAGAGAGGGAAATAAAGCATTGCGTGTATTTTGTACACAATGTCTGTATCATACGCATGGAGCCTAAACTCTGGGCTCAATAAACTACATATTTAGCAAACATGATCTGAAAAATCATACCCCGTTGGGATCCTTCATTTTGGGGGTGTCACTATAAAAAATATTAATTAAAAAATTCTAAAATGCAAGCTATTTTCCCGGGAAAAATCTAGTTCCTGAGAAAATGGCTTAATGCGGACGCAAAGAGGCCGGGTTTGATTACCCGCCGTGGAGAAGTTATTTTTATGATATATTTTGATAAAATGTTCTGTTCAATATAATTAAATATACACCAACGAAAAGTACTAAATGGAAAATTCCGAGGTAAGTAATTATGACTCGTATATATGAGGAAGTCTGTTTGAGTTGTCTCTGACCGATTTCTTTTAATTAATTGAATAAACAATAGCTACGAAAGATATCTGAATAATTGCAAGGAAGCAAATTTAATTAAATCTATAAAACAATAAAAAAATCATCGGTTTTTAAAGTTTTAATCGCCAAATACAGGGTCCGGCAGTGAAACGAGAATATTTTTTTTAAAAAAAGTCTTAATTATTAATATTTATTAAAATTGTTTACACTAATTTAATCTTAATTAGTGGAAATTAATGAAGATATATGAAAATGTTCATTTTTTTTAAAACTATATTTGTAATATGGCGTCCTTCGTTGAATGGCGATATTCCTTGGCCTGCCTGTTCACCAGACTTGACGGCTCCTGACTTTTTTCTGTGGGGTTATTTAAAGCTAAAGGTTTTTGAATCAAATCCACCCAGAACTAGGGACGAACTGAAGGAGCGAATCCAACAGGAGATTAACAACATTCCATTGGATAGTCATGGGAGAGTCATGGGATCCTTCACCGAAAGACTTCAAGAATGTGTTCGAAACGAAGGACGTCTTACAAATATAGTTTTAAAAAAATGAACATTTTCATACATCCTCATTAATATCCACTAATTTAGATTAAATTAGTGTAAAAAAAGTTCAATAAATATTAATAATACAGAGGCCCGGGTTCAAACCCCGGCGCAGGAGCTTGTTTTTCTCTGTCTGTTTCCCGTAGTTAATAATAATTATAATTTGATTTAAATTAAAATTTAATCTTTCTGTAGTATAAATACTACCAAAGTCGTAAAAATGAATTAATAATTAGGACTTTGAGAGTTTTTTTTAAATATTCCCGTTTCACTGCCGGACCCTGTAAAACATAAAAATTGGCTTTTAGATGTTAAAGAAAAAAAAACCAACTAATAATTACTTTAATAACTAATATTAATATAACTCATTCAATTTAAAGTTGATTATTCTAAATTTTTAAATGGGGATGTTGATCCTGGCTAATAAAATTTAAGATTTTTAAATTAGTTTATGTGAAAACTTTGATCAATAATTTTAAAAAGTTTTAGGATTTATATCTTATGTTTATCAAATTATATCTTATAATTTGATCTTATAATTATATCTTTAGGATTATATCTTATGTTTATATCTATGTTTATCAAACATAGCAAGCAGCACTTTTGGATTATTTATTTATTTAAATAAATAATCAAAAGTTAAGTTATATACAACACAGAAGTAAAAAGTTCTAGGAGTTCGTAGGTACTTAAGTTTTCGTACTTACATACTTTTAAGAGTTCGTACTTACTTCTTTAAGTGTCTCAACCATGGTATTATTGTAAAAAGTTCTTTAATTTTATTTTATTTTTTTATTTTTTTTTTCAATGAGTTAAATTAATATTAATTTAAGTGTACACCCTATTTTTTTATATAATCAAACGTTTTTTGATGGATGGTGAGGTGTAAGAAGCTGTAAACTGCCATTATTTCATCTGTTGAGACGTTTCGACTCTTTGATGAGTCATCTTCAGTTAATTTGTTTAATTTTATGGTCACATCAAGTGTCATACATCTTCCTCCGTGGGAGGGCGTCTTTAGTTTTAGTTGAAAAATTATTAGTGTTAAAATTTAAAATTCAAGTCAAGAAGTGATAAAAAACAAATTCACATGGTAAAAAGTGATATGAATAAAATAAACATAACAAATGAACAATTCCTTACACAATTGATTACAAATATATCACTTTTTACCATGTGAATTTGTTTTTTATCACTACTTGACTTGAATTTTAAATTTTAACACTTATCTTTTTACGAACACAAATCTTTCAACGAAAACTAAAGACGCCGCTCCCACGGAGGAAGATGTATGACACTTGATGTGACCATAAAATTAAATAAATTGACTGAAGATGACTCTCCAAAGAGTCGAAACGTCTCAACAGGTTTGATTTCTTATTTATAAACTACTACCGTAACAAAAAAAAAAAAATAAAATGTTATTTTTATTTTATGATTTTTTTTAACGTGAATTTAATAATTCGTTAAATTGTTATTGACTTTTAAGTTTAGTTAATATTGTGGTATGCAAATGCGATTATTTCCGCTCGTGTTAAGTAGGTAGTGAGGTATTAGTTTGTTACGTGTATTTAATATGTCGTTAAATAGTATATTTACGTTTACGTTAAGTAAGAATTTAGTTAATATTGTGAACTAATTGTGTTATTAGTTTTTGTGGTATTATTTGCCTCAGAGTCGAATGTTTTTGAATTTGTTTTATTATTTTTTTCGCAAAGTGAGCCATTAAAAAAAAAATTGGGGGGGATTTTTTAAATCTACATATAAATACCATTTATTGTATAGTTAAATTTTCGAAGTAAGTTTAATTTACATTAATTTATGTATGTACGGTATGAAAAATTGATATTTATCTATTACTGTATTATAGTTTATAGTACAGTAAAAATGAACTACCTAAGATAATGTTTTTGTTGAGTATAATTTACTTGGAAGAAGCTTTTTTGTTGTTGATCAGCCTTTCTTCTCCCGCCACCTGGCCACGGTGTTTGTACCTTTTATACCACTATATTTATTTTTACCTTACAAAAAAAGTATAGCTTCTGTATTAACTGTTTGTAAGCGAAGACAACTTTATTTTAAATTTCAGAGCAATGCACTAAAACTGAAATTAATCTGAAGGGTAGGGTTAAGATCGGAAGCAACTTTTGATGACAATCTTACATAATCTCTGATTGGTGAATTTTTATAAATGTTATTAAAACATGAATGAGAATCAGTGGCATATCCAGGGGGGCACAGGAGCACAGGGGCTTTTTTTTGTAATCCATATTTTTTTTTCACTTTCACCCCAGAAATGCATAAAAACGCTGTTTTGAGAGGTCATATTTTTCAAAATTTTCCGGGGGTGGGCCCCCGGATCCCCCGCCATAAATCCCCTCCCCCATCAATTAACTGCAGTCGATGCCCATGACTTACAGTAAGATATTGTACTGCAGTAAGCATCAGCATAACATTTCCTAACATTCTAAAACAATTGTTGTTACTTGGGCGCGGAATTTTTTTTTTATTCATTAGTTGTACCTACATTTTGTTTTTTTCCTGGGGGGGTTATAGCTGGGTCTAGGGGGGAGTAGCGCCATAGGCTTTGGGGGGGATGGGCACCCCTGTGTTGTAGAGTTGTTTTATTTTACGTAAATTTTACTATAGAATGAATCTTTTTAACTAGAACACTGGACATTTGATAATGTTTTTAGTTTTATTCTATTAGTTCGTATTACCTAATACAACGTTTAAATCAGTGTAGTGCACAAATTATGTTTTTTAAAACCATTGACCATTATATAGTCCTGTAAAGTTAAAAATGTTCCGTTATTTTATGTTACTGTGTATTTTAGAAATCCTTCGGCAAACAAATAATGCTATAATGTCTTTGTCTGCTCCGGTTCTTTGCATCATAATACAAAAGTTAATGTATCTATGTAAGGTATAATACATAGTATAATTAAGAAAATAATGAATGTTTGTATGTATGGTATAATACATACTATATTTATAATGTACATTACCTACCACACAATTAATATGGTATATTGCTATACTTTTTATCTTAGCACCGGTACATTATACCATTCAATAGTATGCACTTCCAATGTGTACAAGTACACATCGATACTGAATTGTATAAATATACATTTTTAGTGGTTTAAAATGAGAAAAATAAGCTTTTGAATAGGTATGTTGTATAATGTGTAAAGCACTGTAAAGAAATACAGTATTCACAGTATCTTAATACACATTACAAGTGTATTTTGTACTACACTATATATTATTATGTATACCTTATTTATAGTGAAGGTAGATAAGTAAAGAAAAAACACTTTTACTTGGTCAATAACTTTATATTGTCAAACCATAAAGACATATTTAACTTACATACCGGTTTCGACTTATTCAGTCATCATCAGTGACTGAATAAGTCGAAACCGGTATGTAAGTTAAATATGTCTTTATGGTTTGATAATATAAAGTTATTGACCAAGTAAAAGTGTTTTTTCTTTACTTATCTACCTTCACTATGAGTAAATACCATAAAGTTATTGATCAAGTAAAAGTGTTTTTTCTTTACTTATCTACCTTCACTATGAGTAAATACCATAAAATCTCAATCAATACTATTAACTTCATACCTTATTTATGTAGTATAATGCGCAACTATATGCAGTTATATTGAATATAGTCCTGTTTGTGTAATTTAGTTCATAGTTTACATTGTTTTTATGTACATTGCACACTGTAGTATATACCTGAACTATATGCAAATATTATGTATTTTGAATATATAGTTCTGATGTAATTATGTAATACAGTATACGGTTTACTGGCTTACAATTTTATTCTGGGGGGAGGGTTATTAAATTATTTTCACTTTCTCATATAATGAGAACGTATTGTGATGGCGCGAAAATTAAGTATCGGATTTACACGTTTTAGGTCCCCTGAGTCCAAAAAAGAGGTTTTTAAAAAATGTCCGTCCGTCGTCTGAGAACTATGAAAACAAGTGAAAAAATATTATTTCTCGAAAACGGTTCCGACGATTTTGATTTTAAAATATTCTAAAATTTAGTCCATTTAAATACGAACCTAACGATTTAAGCTGTTTTTCCTGGAAAATTCTAGTTCCTGAAAAAATAGCTTAAAACGCGAAAAGAGAAAGCCGGGGTTCGATTCCCCGCCTGGGAGAAGTTATTTTTATGATACATTTTGATATATTGTGATGGCGCGAAAATTTGATTTTGAGATTTTGATGGATTTACACGTTTTGAGGTCCCCTGAGTCCAAAAAAGTGGTTTTTAAAAATTACCGTCTGTAGTCTGTCACCTAAAAAACTATGAAATAAAGTGAAAAAAAAAATATATATTTCTCCAAAAACGGTTTCGACTATTTTGATTAAAAAAATTCTAAAATCTCTGTCCGTCGTCTATCGTCTGTCTGTCTGAGCAGACGCCTGGAGCCTAAACTACTGGGCCGATTTTGACGAAATTTGGCATACATGTTCAGAAAAATCATACCCCGAGGCGAAATCGAGAAATTGATTTTAGCCCTAAATTTGGGGGCGCTACCTCCCAAAAATTATGAAAAATCGTGAAACAAATTTACTTTTCGAAAACGGTTCCGATGATTTTTATTAAAAAAATCTAAAATGTAGTCCATTTAAATACGAATCTAACAATATAAGCCGTTTTACAGGGAAAAATCTAGTTCTTGTGAAAATAGCTTAGAACGCGGACAGAGAGAGCCCGGGTTCGATTCCCCGCCGGGGAGAAGTTATTTTTATGATAAATTTTGATGAAATGCTCAATAATATACTACGTTCACACATCGTGCATTTTGAAAGCGTTTCGGATCCAATTCGTTTTAAAAACGATCCGCGTTCTTACAACAAAAAATACAGGTGATCGAAATATTTGTTTTCGATATTTCATAACGGTGACGTCACGAGTAAAACCTTCTTTCTTGTTACCTAATAAGTCCGCGTATTTTTACATTTTTATTTACAAGCTATTAAAAGTTTTTACAGGTTCTTTATAGTTTTAACTTTTGTTTAATAACGTTTTTGAAGTTTAAAAAAAGAAACGGAAACTCACGAAAGTAAAGAACTTGAAAAGTGGAAAAGAGTAAAATAACCTGATATCACGATTCCCTCCGCGACCTGTTCACACGAGCGTTTTGAATTCCGATTCCCCGATCCGATCACGTATTTTTGGTGGAGCGGATCTAAACCGATACGATCCGTCGATCTCCGTTCATACAGCGTTTTGAACTAGCGGATCGTTTTCAAAACCGTTTCCAAAACGATGTGTGAACGTAGTATATAATTTAATGAAAATATGAAAACTAATAAATGGAAAACACTGGGTTAAATAATTATGAACTTTAATATGAGAAAGTTTGTCTGTGTTGTTTTTGGACCGATTTTTTTCAATGTATCTTTGTATAATTTCATATCGAAACTGTGAACTCTTTAGGCCGTCCGCACACGGAGCAACTCAAAACAAACTCAACTGGAAACTCCAGTCATTTTTTAGTTGACTATGAGTTTCAACCTGTGTAATTGAATGGGACCAACACGGAGCAATTACAAACTGGGTTTGCTTTCTGTCAACTCAAAAAATGACTCGAGTTTCCAGTTGAGTTTGTTTTGAGTTGCTCCGTGTGTGGAGGGCCTTAGAGTTTGTTTATAGATAAGCTGTTATCAGTATAAATTTGTGTGTTTTCTGGGTTTGGAAAGCGACCTTACCCTGCTTTGTAAGTGAGAGCGTGATCTCAAGTCCTCACGTTCAATTCGAAATTGATTGCGCACAATCACATTATTGTAATTGGGAAAATTTATGTATAAATAAAAAAACATAACTATTTAATTGTACCGCTTTTTTTTATGACATTTTAAGTAAAATATCGTAAAAAAAATACAGCAATTTATCGGAAAATAAATGTAACGTTCACTTTTTAATATTTTAAAAAGGTGAATTTTGAGAAAAAAAACATCTCAACTGGGGATCGTTTTTATAAAATAATTTTTTTTAAAAAAAAGAACTCTAACCACCTCTAACCATCTTTAACCACCTCTATCTCAACTCAACGTACGTTTTCTAAACCTGTGACATGACCTAACTCTTATCATATTCTCTTCTAACACAATTGATACGGGTATGGAAAAATTAAAAATAAATAAAAGGTTGCCACCACGTATCGATGATAACAGGCCTTGTTAGATTAGGATATTCGTTATTTGCTATAGTTGTGTGTTGAATTTTGAGTTGTATAGAGTTTGTGAGGTACTGCCCCCACTAGTGTAAGTCTAAATATGGTTATGTGGGGCGGGATGGGCCGAGGGGATGGTCACCTTGAAGCAGGGAGGTGGTTTGGGCGTAGTGGGGGGGCCGCCCCCCCTGGTAAACCTTTACTGCCCCACGAAGCAATATCTTCAGTCTTCTGACTCAACACCTCCTAGTTCTCTCCTTCAAGACAAGTAACACCGGTAACTAATAACTATGGTAAGTACAACTAAATAATAAAATAACTATAAGTACTAGCTAATATAATAACTAATATTATTATAAACACGAATACTTATATAACTTAATAAAACATTTAACTTTAGAGATAACCATAATTTAGAACATAGATAAATAATTTACCTGAAGATATAACAATAATAAATAATTTAATAGTACAACTAAATAATAAAATAACTTATTATTTATATTATAATACACGAACAATTATATAACTTAATAATAAAACATTTAACTTTGCTTAACTATAATATAGAATTATAGAACATAGATAAATAATTTACCTGAAGATATAACAATAATAAATAATTTAATAATTTTTCTTTTGAATTTAATTAAATCAATGCACCTACATTAATAACATTTTAACTCAATTTCAAACATTAACTAAAAAAAAAAAAATAAAATAAAATAAAAAAATAAAATAAAATAGTTCAACCCTTAATAAAGCTATAGTTTTAACTATCTTTAAATAATATAATATAATGAGCTCTTTACAGTCATATGACCGTTTTCATTATTTTATACTAATCTATAAAATAATAAATAATTCACATAGAAATATTAACAATCAATTGATTTAACAAATTGCCTATGAAAAAATTGTGAGCTAACAAAAAAAGAAAAAAATAAATAAATAATAATAATTAATAAAATAAGATCTTGAATTCTCATTTCTTTAAAAATTATATGATAAGAATGAGATACAGCTTACATTACTGTTTTTCAAAATTAATTGTATAGCACCTCTAAAACATTAAACCAGATATTGTATTATGAAATTTGTAAAATTGTCTCACGATGAATTTTAGAGGTGTAAAACATCTTTATCGTATTTCTCTTAAACAGGTCATAAAAGCAATTGACCAAAGATAAAGTAATACGAGATAATAAATGCAACAATTTCGTAGAGGAAAGAGTCAATTATTTAGA
This sequence comes from Gerris buenoi, assembly GCA_001010745.2. Lineage (NCBI taxonomy): Eukaryota > Metazoa > Arthropoda > Insecta > Hemiptera > Gerridae > Gerris > Gerris buenoi. The sequence goes on along the minus strand of KZ651417.1, from coordinate 1,113,038 downwards.
ATTTATTAAATTTTTTTTTTTTTTTTTTAATT
>KZ651417.1:1089407-1105303 GCA_001010745.2 Gerris buenoi | reverse complement strand
AAAGTTAAGTTTTTCTGCAAAATCTCTAAATTAATCATAAAGTTAAAATTGCTTTAACTTTTGAACGGATAGAGATAAAATAGTAAAATTATACATATTCTTGAAGGAAATTTAATGCTTTATAACTTTTTTCCTCATAAATATTTTGTAGGATGAAGGGCCGTAGAGTTAGCTAGTCAAATAAGGAAACAAACCTGAGGCAAAAATGATTTTTTTAAAAATTGGCGACATTTGAGCTAGGATATCTCAAAAACTATGTGAGATAGCGAAAAAATTAATTTAATCAATCTTGTGGCAAATTTTGTCAGCTTTAATTTTATATAGAATAGTCTTATCGCTAGGTCGCATAGTTCCCGAGATATAAGTGAAAAACCGAAATTAGGGACCTTCTACGTGCCCCCCCTCCCCCCGCTCACCTCCTAGGAGTGGGGACTTTTAGTATGTTTACCTCCTAACTAGTCCAAACAAAGTCCCAAAGTCAAAAATTGTGTCCCTCCCATTTCCCTCTACACCCCTTTTTGAGCATTCATTGACTGGACTATAAGTGAAAACTTCAATTGTGATGAAGAATCAAGAAAATTTCAAACATTATCGGTAATTTTCAAAAATCAATAATTATTTAGTTTAATGAAGACTTCAAAAATTGAGTGTTGTTTGAACTAGTGCCAGCGAAAATTAAGTTACCAAATGAAAAATAAAAATAGATGATTGTTAAAGCAAATTTTGTCAGAGTTAAAACTCAGGTGAACTTTATCCTTTATTTCTGAGTTACGTCGACAACAATTATTGTACAGTCTTATTGCAACAATATCTAATACGTATACCGATTAATGTTAAACGTTTTTTAAGTTGTCTAATATTGTATTCTAAAAAAAATATAATAAGATTTGATGAATTTTAATTCTGCCTTAATCTATTCCAAAAATCGATCTACTCCAAAAAATTAAATTAATTTATCTATAAAGTAATCAATTATAAGTATCTATAATCGTTCCAGTTTTATCGATCGTTTATCTATTCCAATTACATATAATATAATCTTATTAAATTATTTAATTTATTCCTCTTTAATTCGATTTAGTTTTAGAAGACTTACCTATGTTTCTAGTATTTTTGTTAAATCATCATTACAACATGTCGGCATGACAACAAGAAAAAAAATAATTTTTCTTACTAATATTTGCCTCCTTCTTAGAGTGTCAAATTATATACAAAAATATAAAATGACAATAAACTCTGTTACTACATAAACAATAAATTGGCCAAATAAGTGCATTCGTCACACACAAAAAGTATCTGTAGGCAATTTAACTTAATTTAACAAAAAAAAAAAAAAAAATTAACAATTTAACAAAATTGGAAATTTAACCAAATTCGACGATTTCATTAACAAGTATAATTGGCCAAGCCATGACACGATAGTGCACATTTAAAAGTATTTTACCTATAACTTTTTAACCATTTATCATAATAATGATGACAAACAAATGCCTTAATATGCATTTTTATTTACCTAATGCAATGTAACTACTTCAAAGTGTTTAGTCCCAATCCGTTCCAGAGATTATACATTTAAGATAAGATTTCATTCAGTCAATTACAATTCATTCATTCATTTCAAAATGCATTTTTTTATCTTAGTTTATCCTCAATTTTGATCAAAGTTTTAGTTTATTTTAAATATATCTTTTTTGTTTACTTCAGGCGGATAAGGAAAAGAAGAAGAAGAAGAAGGAGAAGAAAGAAGAGGAGGCTCCTGCCGCCGCTCCCGCCCCCGCCCCCGAACCTGAACCCGTGAAGGCCCCCGAACCAGCCAAGAGGGCATCTTCCAAGGGAAGCAAGAAGGCCGCTAAGAGGAGCGGTTCTTCCGTCTTCTCTATGTTCTCTGAGTTCCAGGTCGCCGAATTCAAGGAAGTAAGTCAGATGAAGAATATAATAAAGAAGTACAATGAAGTATATAATAGAATATCTAGGGCTAATAAGTGATACCCAAGGATCTTATATAAACCGGATAAAGGGTTGCGGCAAAAAAGTGACCCCATGGAGGTATGTAAAATATGAGCTCCAATGGGACAAATTACCTTCCGCTTGGTTATAGGTTACCAAGAAACGTGTGGCAGGTTATTAACCATCAATGTTGCATGTTATAACCTGATTCAAAATTAACCAGAAGTAAACCTTAAAATTATCAAAGAAGGTAATTTGTCCCAGTCAAAAGGTCGTGGAGGATGCGCAGTATGATTTTTTTCTCCAATTTCTCTTACCTCCATGGGGTCACTTTTTTGCCTCCAACCCCTTTTTTACATTCCATCTCCTTTATATAAGATCTTTGGTGATACCTCGTAACTACCAAAATGGTGATTTTAAGATTTTCATTATATTGAGCCTTGGAAGGCTTGTCTGCAAATATATGCGAGATCTCTCTAAGTGAAAGAAAAATCAAATTGTAAGATGTTACCGCAAGTTCGTAAGTTATTAAATGAGGATATCCCTACCGTCGATACTGGCTTGATCTGGAGATCACTGGATCGGTTTCGGCTAAACGCCATCATCAGCAGAGTCGAAGTCTCTCATGTAGACTCGACATACTCATCGAGTCTACATGAGAGAATGAAGTTGTCAACTTCATTCTCAATAGTTGGTTCAACTTCATTCTCTCATGTAGACTCGACGAATGCTACGAGAGACGTCGACTCTGCTGAAGATGGCGTTTAGCCGAAACCGGTCCAGTGATCCCCAGATCATGCAAGTATCAACTGTAGGGATATCCTCATTTAAAAAAAAAAAAAAATCCTTCACATACTCGTAGAAAATGTGGCAGTCGCGACATCTCGTATCAGATTCGCAAACTATTTGTTATGTGTTAGTTTGTAACTACGATAGACAGTAACTCGTATGTGTTTTAGTGAAGGTTAGCAGTGAAACCTCATAACCGAGCAGCTAATTTTTAAGTGTGAGATCTCATATGTGTTGAGATCACTTTATTAAAGAAGTGACATAGAGAGAACTCGTAACTACATTATTTTATCAACTGTTATAATTTGACAGTTACCAATGTTTCAGAAGGGTTACATGTTATAAAAATTACATAAAAAAAACTTCAGGTTCCTCCTGTTAACCAGACATTTTAAATATACGAGGTATCACTTATAAAGGCCCCCATACACACTTCAACATGGTTGTCCAACTATGTCTCTCAACTTGGTTGATCAACATCATAAAAAGTTGAACATCAGTAGAGAGAGAGAACCAGCATACAGAGAACCCAGCATAAAGTGAAACTGTACCCGAATAGTTTCGTTCCTGTGTCTGTCTGTCACTCTGTACGGTTCCAGTAACTTTTGAATCAGAAGCAAACGCATAAGCTCCGTCCACCAATATCAAAAGGGTTTTGATATCTTCAACATGGTTGTTCAACTTGTGATTTGGTCTCTCAACCTGCCCGTACACACTTCAACTTCAACTCCAACTCAACCAAGTTGGACAACAAGTTGAAGCGTGTATGGGGGCCTTTATCGCCATCGATATATGCAATCAAACGAATATTCTTTGGAACACGGCTCTTTAACCATTATTTGTTGTGTTTTTGCAGGGCTTTGCGTTCATGGATAAGGACAAGGATGGTGTTTTGGGTAAAGAAGACCTGAGGGCCGTCTGGGATCAGTTGGGTAAACTGGTCGACAACAAGGAACTGGACGAGATGCTCGCAGAGGCTCCCGGACCAGTAAACTTCACCCAGCTCCTCACTCTCTTCGCCCAGAGGATGTCCGGAGGTAACTAAACTTTAGAAAAACTATTAAAGATCGACCAAGAAGTCATGAACAAGGAAGAAACTGAAAGCTTAGCTTCGTTTAAAGTCGGAACTTACGAGTATTGCCGAAGTCAGTCTAGTCGGCTGCTAAAGCCTCGTCCAGACTGCCGAACCGAACAGAGGAAACAAGCCGAGCATTAGTGTCTGCGCATGCCCAGTCTAAAGTGCGCCAGCGCATCTCACTGTGGGCATGCGCAGAGACCAATGTTCGGCTCGTTTCCTCTGTTCGGTTCGGCAGTCTAGACGAGGCCTAGACAATACCCATGTCTAGTTTGTACAAACATGCGTAGTNCTAGAGGTCGACCAAGAAGTCATGAACACGGTAGAAACTGAAAGCTTAGCTTCGTTTAAAGTCGGGACTTCCGAGTATTGCCGAAGTCAGTATAGTCGGGTGCTTTTCTAGTTTGTATGACATGAGCAGTTATGTCAAATCTCACGAATAACAACAGGAAGGTTTTCAATCTGTTAGGTTTCCTGTTTTGTTTGTTTTTATGCAGTACGAATTATAGTCACAACTGTCCTAAACGATTTCAATACGATCCACAAATTGTACTATCCACGGGATGATGCAAATACAAAGGACGCTACAAATAACAAGGTTGGAATTAAAAAAACTCAGAAATAAAGAGGAAGAAAAAAATAGATTAAGAAGGAAGAAAATCGATTTAAAGAATATTATTATTAATTGATCAATAAAATAAATAATATAAAGATAAATAATATCAATAAATAATATTAAGATATTATCGTATATTATTAGAGATTCATTATCAGGTACAGTGTTGCCTATTGCAAAACATATAGAAGTTATCAAAAATAAAATTATTAATAACAAAAGAACAACATTGTTTTTGTTTTTTTACAGTGGTCTATTTGATTAAAAACTGACTATACATGACACCAAAACAGCACTCCTCAAATTTCCATGACTTCTTGGTCGACCTTTAGTCCAAGAGATAGCGTGCAAAAAAACGTGACTAACATAAAACTAGAAGTTTTCCAGTAAATCTTATGGTGCATTTTAAGAATTTCTGGTCAAGTTCGTCTGCGGGACATAGCTTGGCAATAGGCATGTGTAAAAAACAAACTGGTGGAGAGCGGCCATGTCCTGCCCTTTTAGGTGGACAATGTGATTTTCATGATCCTGAGTATGAACTTAGTAGACCAATAATCAAGTTGATGGTAGTGTGTCTCTTGACAAGGGAACACTTTGATTTCGAGTAATATTTTACTAACTATCCTATCAAGTGACAAACTACCATCAACATGATTATTGGTCCACTTAACTAAGTCCGTACTCGGGATCATGAAAATCACATTGTCCACCAAAAAGGACGAGACATGGCCGCTTCCCACTGTTTTTTTTTTTTTCAAATGCTTACTGCGAAGCTATGTCCCGCAGACTAACTTTGCCGACCACATATTCTTAAAAGGCACCAAAACATTTACTTATACACAAAATTCTAGCTTGATGTTAGTCAGACACTTTCTTGCACGCTATCTCCTGGACTATATTGATGTACTTAAGAATACAAATGCTATGTTATTCTTTCTAAGTATATTCTTCACTTTCAATTTAAGTGAATACCTTAACATGCAATTAAAAAACAGTGGAAAATACTACTAAGTTCATAGTGACTACTTTAGCATGTTTCTCTGCTTCGTAAAACTTTAGTGTCCTATTCCTCTTTGCTTACTATCGTGATACTCATAGCTCATAGTAGACCTCCTCCACTTTTTAAGCGTTTCTAAGATCTTCTTAGCAAAGCATTAAACTCACCAAAACAAAATTGGCGTCAAATTTTCAGATGCAATGTATGTAACACCGCTATGAAGTGTTAAAGATCGCTAAAAATATTAATAGTTTTACAGAATAAAAAATATAACAATAAAATACATGATAGGATGCGATGAAGCTAAGCGCCACACTAATTGGCAGTCTACTTTTCACTTCATTGTTGTTAAATTTGAATCATAATATTAAATTGTGTTATTTTATTTAAAGGTGCTGATCCTGATGATGTTGTCAAGCAGGCTTTCTCCGCCTTCGACAACAACGGACTCATCAACGGTGAAGAGTACGTATCTTATCACTTATCTTGATAATATGATAATACGATATCTTGATAAGACAATACCAAGGATCTTATAGGTTTGTTTCAACAACACTTCAAACTAGTTTCAAACTGTACGACGCATGTGCATTAGCGAAAAACGAACAATTGTGGTCCATTGCGCATGCTTCGGACAGTTCCAAACCAGTTTGAAGTGTGGTTGGAACAAACCTTATATAAAGGGGATGGGGATGGAGGGTTAAGAAGGGGTTTAAGGCAAAAAAGTGACCCTATGGAGGTAAGAGAAATTGGTGAACTGGGCATGGCTCCACGACATTTGAACTGGGACAAATTACCTTCTTTGGTAATTTCAAGGTTTATTTTGAATCAGGTTATAAAATTGATTATTTAACTTATAATTTTAAATAATGCAAAACAAGGCACTTTAAACGGCTAAATATAGTCCAAATATCAATCACAAACAGCACAAAATAATAAATACAACGCACAGGAGAATATAACGCAAGGGAGTGTACAACGCAATCTGTTGATTGTTGATAACCTGCCGCACGTTTCTTGGTAACCTATAACCAAGAGGAAGGTAATTTGTCCCATTGGAGCTCATAGTTTACATATTTTCATGGAGTCACTTTTTAGCCACAACCCTCCATCCCCTTTATATAAGATCCTTGGACAATACTATAAGTATGATCAAACTATGTTTGATCATACTGAATTTCATGACTAATCTTTTCATGACATTTTTGTTTTGTGCAGCCTTAAGCACGCTCTTACCACCTGGGGTGATAAGTTCACCAAGAAGGAAGTCAACGATGCTTGGGACGCCATCGATGCCGCTATCGATGATAAGGGAATGATCGATACTGAACAGCTGATCGGCATGCTTTTGGGAGGTGCTGAGGAGGAATAAACATGCTCGAACATGCTTCAAAAACATGTTTGAACATCAACTGAAAGAAAAAAATAATTAAAAAAAAAATATAAAAAATTTAAAATTCAAGCAAGATTTTTAATATCGTGTATAATACTTTTATAATATAGTTATATATTTAAAAAAAAAATATTTTTGTTTTTCGTTGTAAAATTTCTTCAAACGAAGAACTTTTATCAAATGAAAAACGAGAATCTATAATTTTAGTAATTGATTATAAATAATTTAAATAACAATACAGAAATAGAGCGGAGATAGTGTGTAAAAGATCTTTGAAAATTTAAATTTTGTTGTTATTTAATTTTAATTTTAAACTTTTATTTTATTTTTTTGAAAAGGACATAAGATAAGTTGAATATCCCCTGTTATTTGTTATGAGAACTCAATTAACATCATTATAATGCCCACGACCTTAAAAAAAACTTATAATTTTAATTTATTTTCAAATAAATATTATAATTATATTTTAATTTTTTGTATTTAAAAAATAAAAAAAATATAAAACATCCAATAGTAGAAGTATCCTTTTTCTCTGCAAGTTTGAACAACCTAACGACATAATCTTAAACCCTATTAGTTTTCTTTGACGATGTCAATCACAAGTTTAAATCTTGATCTACTAAGGTTTATTAATATAGATTAAATTGAATAGATTATTAGATTGGGTCGAAAATTCTATTGAACATCGATTACTCCTCTGATAGGATCGATAAGACTAGTAACCATTAAATTATATCGATAGTTGGTGGGGCTAGCTTGAGCTTGAAGGTAATTCGATTTTGTTATACCTTTAAGTCGATTTGCTATTTAGACATGCTTCAATTCGACTTGTTATTTTTCCTACAGTTGACCGATAAAGTGGTTGTTATAGTAGGCAAAACAGCAGATTCCTGCACTTACTACTTTACCGCACTCGTTTTACTTTACATACGCTCATTTTACTTTACCGCACTCCAGTGTTCCAACTTACGAACATAAAGACCTTAAATCTAAACAAAGATTTAATAATCCAAATTATAAAAGTAATAAAAATGACAACTAATGATTATTTTTTAATTAACTAAATGATTTAAACAATATTTAGCAAATATAAAAATGTTAAAATATAAAAATAGTAAAGATAGACAGTCAAAGAATCAAATGTGATGAAAAATAATAGCAATGCTAGGTCAGGTTTGCTGAATCAGGCAAAAAAGTCAACACTGGCTATAAACAGAACAGCTGGTTCAGTTGATTGTAAAGCCTTTTACATGTTGATGAACACTATTATTTTATATTTTATTTACAGATTAAAAACTAATTGTAGGAAAAATACAATGTGCAACTCAAGCTTAAAGTGTCTTTGGTGCACTCGAGAAACCTTTACGTCCTCGCCTGTGGCTCGTGCGCAAATATTTCTCTCAAGTGCATTAAAGTGCCACTTTGCACTCTAGTTGCACAAATAACTATAGACATGCTTGGAATTTTAAATTCATCCCTTTAGAATTTGAAAATCGATTAATTTAAGTAAGTGTCAAAATAATCTCTTTCGACAGCCTATAAATTAGTCTATTGAATTAGATATGAATTTAATCAACTTATATATAGTGATATATTTTTGGTACTGTCATAATATTTTATCTCTTAAGTTCGTCAAAGTAGGAGGGTAATATACTTGATTATGTTTGAAGGTATAAAAAATATAAGTAGTCTATGACTTTAAACCCCTGTTCATATGATGAAGCATCCATACTTATAGATAATTACCTCAAATGAGGCGATATAATTTGACCATGATACTTCTTTGGTGATATAACTACTGGCGCAGTTACAAAAACCAAACTCTAGATTTATTTATTTATTTTTTTTTTTTGCAACTGCACCCTGGTTCTGATAAGAGATATCAAATTCTGGTTTAGTTACAGTACAATTATGATCATCCAAACTAAATGAAACCAAAGTCGGTCTAGATAATTAAATATCAAGAAAACAGAATAGATTTCTAATTTTAATTAAAATCAGGTATTTTAAAGAAAAACGGTAAATATGTCGTATCTGACCAACTTTGTCAAAATAACTACAACGATAAAGGGATATTTATTCTAATATACATTGGGTGACAAAGGAGTATCACACTTTTATATACAAAAGTATGATATTCCTTTATCCTAATGTACATTAGACTAAACATCCATAATAGTTATTTAGTCAAAGTGGGTCAGATACGACATATTTACCGGAAAAATAACGGCAATTATTAATCAAACTGTTACTTAAACTCTAAATAAACACAGATTAGAACTTTGCAGTGTAAATACCAGAATTTGTAGTATACAGAATACAGGGTGAGACTAATTTATAGGCTTTTTAATCGACTTTCAAATTCTAAAGGTATGAATTTTAAATTCTAAGCATGTCTAAAGAAAAAAATAGAATTACATTCGAAGTTTTTTTCAAGTTGGCCCCACCAAAAAGAATGAACCGATTCCATGAGTAAATATTTTTTAAGGAGAAATACCAAAAAAAAAATGAACTTGTAATACAAGCATTCTACTCACAGTCAAGTTATATTTCACATTTTACAAGTGCGTAATATGGCCACCACTTGCAGCACGGACTGCATCAACATGATATAAGAATTCTTCCAAAACAAAACACGTTAAAACTTATCAGGATTAATTATGCTTCAATGTGTTTGGGAAGAACAACAATCATATCACATCGATCTTAAGAAGATTGCTGTTATTCCATGCTTTAAGCTATCCAGGTCCATTTTATAGTCAGTGATTTAGTTTTTGCAAACTCGAGAACACAGAACGCCTTCTTGTTGTCAAGTTCCCATTTTATTTTGACAATCAACAAACAACAGCGTTCTTGGGAGACCGATGCTCCTGGCGCGGTCACACGGCAACGCCAACCATCTGAAACTTAAAAATCTAATACAAGGATCTTATAAAATAGGGATTGGAGCACTAAGCATACCTCCTGGGTTAAGGGCCGATTAAGAAGTGTCGCCAAGAACTTGGAAAAACATAAAGCAAGGGAGAAATTACAAACTACCAAACAAGGAGAAATATGAAACGCGAGGGGAAAAAAACATAACCTGATCGAATTTCTAAGAATTTTCCCCATTCTTCTTGATCTTCTACAATTATAACCATACGGGAAGGTAATCTTTTTTGGCCAAGTGCTCATTCCGTATTTTATACGGTTCCGTATTTTATAAGATCCTTGTCTTTATAGCAGCCTCTCTCACATCCTGATTCATACATCATATATTTACTTACAAAAATATTTATAGAATCAGTACATTCTTTTTGAATCACCCTGTATATTAATAATATGCCCGTGAATTGGTTTTCGATTTTAATGAGCTACATATCGTATCCACAGTGTTTCCACTTCGAGGGAAATTTTCCCTTTTGAGGGAAAATAGAGGCTCGAAAGGGGAAGGAAAGGGAAATAAATAAAAAGGGAACAATGAGGGAAAATAGAGCATTTTATGAAATATGCATATTTTTGCATAGTATTTCCATTTCCATTTAATATTATAAACCATACATGGTATATACACAACCAGAATTTTAATAACTCGAAATCTGCTATTATACTTTGATCTGACAGCTCAGTTTGATCAACCTATGGGAGGGAAAAATAAAACCACTGGGTGGTTATCTTAAGGTTACCCAGGGATATTTTTGTTTGCCTGGTTTCCCCGACATACAACCCGCCAAAATCTCGAGCTCTCCAAAATCTCTTTGGCTCCCCTCTCGTTTTTTCCATTTTACCGCGCTGCTAGAATAACAAAGTATAATGGCATGAGAATAGTTTACTGGCACAAACAATTTCGCCAAAATGCATTATTCGTATTCCCTAATTTCACTATTCCCTTTTCCCTCCACTTCCAGTTTAAGTGTTCAGTCATTAGGTGAAGGCATTTAGGCCTAGAGAACAGACCTAATACTCACCCACTTACCTTAAGGGTTGGTTAGTAGTATATTTGGGTATATAAATATAATGGCAAATCTTTAGAGTGATGTCTAGCACTGTTTGGTAGTTTGGTTAAGTGATAACGATAACAGACTCTGTTATAGTATTGTTTTGTTGTCCTCTGTTAACAGTAAGCAAGTAAACAAACAAATCCCTGCTGAGGCTGAGAGCTTCTGTTATCATTCCTTATCACTATTTACCTATTCTACTTAGTTTTCTTTAACTTTCGTTTAAAATTTAAAATAATTATAACGTGACTTATATGTATATTACGTATTTTACTATAAAAACTGCCTTTTTTGATTATTAAACAGTGAATTTTATAAAAGGGGAAAAAGAGGGAAAATTTACATTTACAGGAAGGAAAAAAGGGAAATTTTAATAGAAATTAGGGGAATTACTAAAAAGTAAAGTGGAAACACTGCGTATCCACATGCACCATGCATTGGACTTGTGCCAAATTACCGTGAACTGCACTGTCGCAGTACTATTGCAGCTAATGTCAAAACTACCTGTTGCACTCATCCGTGGAAGTTTGTATTACAAACTGGCTGCAATATTAAACTATATGTAATGTTCAGATTATTAAGTTTGATGGCAGGCACCACTCGTCGATTTCAGTCTTACATCCGATATGATCATCATTTTAAAACCTATCTTACTTCCCAGATTCGAACTATCACCAGATAAACGTCTTGGTTTCTGGTGAGAGTATACTAACTTATCGTCTACACCAATCACCAATCCCCAGTTAGAAATTATAGTAAGGGCTAGAAGAGTTTCATTGTGTGTCTTTAGTTCATAAAGTAATTCATGAAATTTAAAGTAGAAGAATGTAGTTTTCAGACCCCGCAAACCTCAATTCTTTATCTACTATAGATGCTGAGCTATAAGTGCTCAAAAAGTGCGGTTTGACCCAACCTGTATATAAGAAAGGGAAATAGCTTTTATAATTTGTTTGACACTTTTTTGACAATTTAAAATGTGACAAAGAAAATTAGTTAACAGTCCTTCAACACACTAATACAAGTTGACGACACAGAATACAGAGTACAATAATTTAGTGAGTAATATCTCTTAATTAGTATTGCAAGTAGTTCTCGTGTTCATTCTTATTTGGTAAATTCGGATTGTACGTGCCACCACTTTGAGGTTAGGTGATAAAATCCCGCATATTAAATTAAAAGCCTTAATTTTGTGTACCCTTGAGTTTTCAATAGCCGCTCCGCACCACTTCGCGTGCTCCGCTCATTTTCTGAAGAAAAACAAACCTCCATCCACAAAGAAATTTTAATGGCACTTACAATCCGAATTAGCCTTCTGGTAAATTCTTATTTTAAGCAATGTTTTTTTATTTACTTAGTAGCTATTTTATATTACTATCGTAGCTTTAGGGAGACCTGACCAAAAAAACTCTTCCAATGAACTAGTTTTTTTATCTTTTGAATTAGGTAAAATCTTAATAATCTTACCAATTACCTGTTCGTTGAACTGTAAACCAAATAGAAAATATTTACCGGAGACTTTGGGATAAAGTTGCGTTACGAATTTTTGTATTCAAACCAATACGCCTAAGTCGATTCCTTAGATGGAAACGTATTTTCAATGGTAAAGAATAGGATGAACCTCTGTATTTATAAGTATTAATTATGCGCTGTTATAAACTTCCAGCCAATTTTTCTGTCCTATAATGTGACTCATGCTTTGGTGAATTTGCACTTGAGCACCCACTTATTTATAATTGTCCGATTGCTTCGGGTTTTTTTTAAACTGTTCCTTTTTACAAATTAACAACTATTTACCTTGTACCGTGTCGATAAAATTAATAGTTTTTTTAAAAAAAATATATAAAATATCCACTCACGTACATACGGGAAATGTCAGGAAAGGGGGGTTTTAAGGGTGGGAGATTCACTCAGGATAGCTAAAAACATCTAAACTGGTGGTATAAACACGTGAAACAAAATAATAGCTACATAAAATTATAGAATAATATAAATAATTCAATGAATATTGTATAATTGTGATGGCGCGATGTTATAACTCATCATGTAAACAAAACAATTCTTCGGATTCTTCTTTAAAAAGAAGAATGAATTACGTTTTTTTAAATCCAGAAGACAAGAACACTCGCATACATACGCTATTCCTAGACATTGTCCAATTGATATGATTAATTGATTATTACTTGTAGATCGATATTTACATATCAATAAAGATCGCACTTTTGTATACAAAAGTGTGATTTTCCCTAGTCCCAATGTACATTAGACTAAATATCCCTTTGTCTTACTAGTTATTAAGACAAAGGAATATAATGAGGAGAGTTTACAATCCTTAGTCAATCTTTTAGTATCAATCTTTAGTCAATCTTTTAGGACTAAAGGATATCCAGTTCTATAGGCTTTGGGACTAAGGAACATCACACTTTTGTATACAAAAGTGTGATGTTCCTTAGTCCCAAAGTACATTAGATTAAATATCCCTTTGTCTTAATAGCCACTAAGATAAAGAAATATAAAGAGGAGAGTTTACAACCCTTAGTCAAACAATCAATCAAGCGCTAAAAAAGTGATGTGTTTTGTACACTTACTTTTGTCATGTATCGATATATTCTCCTAATAATATATCGATAGTCACTGTTATCTTCTAATAACAATGTATATAATGGCCGACGAAGATTTTTCCACAGTGTTTTAGCGATGTTTTTTTTTTATTATAAGACATTTATGTACAAAAATGTTTGCCTGTGTTTATATATTTGGCACCCAATTCCAGTGTTTTTAGCTATCCTGAGTGAATCTCCCACCCTTAATCCCCCCCCCCTTTCCTGACATTTCCCGAGTGTACGTGAGGGGATATATGTTATATATATATATTTTTTTTTTAAAACTATTCATTTTATCGACACGGTACAATGTAATTAGTTGTTAATTTGTAAAAAGGAACAGTTTAAAAAAAAACCGAAGTCAATCGGACAATTATAAATGAGTGGGTGCTCAAGTGCAAATTTACCCATGCTTTACTTGGGTCATGAAGAGATGAGGCAGATTCACACTACATGAGGAGTTGAGGCAGATTCACACTACATGAGGAGTTGAGGCTGATTCACACTACATGAGGAGTTGAGGCTGATTCACACTACATGAGGAGTTGAGGCTGATTCACACTACTTCGTCTTGGGCCAAGCCGAGCCCTGTGTGCATGCCGGCTCGGCGTAGTGTGATTGACTATTGAGTGTGATTAAGTAAATATGTCGTATCTGACCCACTTTTGTTGTTGCTTTTTTTATGTTTATTGGAAAAAAAAAAATCCGTTTTAAATATCAAGAATGAAGGTAACTTTGGTTTTACGATAAAGTCAATATATATAGGCAATGTTGAAAAATTGGGGTTTTATGGCTGGGGACAACACTTAAGGTAGCTACAAACCTAGGAAAATGATGCACAAACTCATAAAATACATATTATAGACACACAGAAAGTGTATAATAAATTAGTAACACGTAAAAAGAGACGTATCTGGTTTGTGATTGAAATTACTAACCAATTAAAGTGATGATTTCCGCACACGAGGTCAGCTCAAAAGTCGTTAGGAAATCGTTAGGATTTCGACCACAAAAAAAACAACAGAGGAAACTAATTTTCCTCTGTTTTTATGGAAGATGGGACATCACAATTTATTGTGGTAAATTATATAAGAATAAATTATTATAGGAAAAACAATAAACTATTAAATTAATTAGATAAAAAAAATAATTAACTATTTTTCTCTGTATGTCTCCCGCCCCGGGTGCCACGAGCCTAGGGGGGTGTCATTGTAGCCGGTGGCGTACGCAGGGAGGGGGAGGGGGGAAGGGTCCCCCCCCCCAAATGATTACATACCTTGGACCCGCCATACATTTAAAACCAAACAAACACAGTAATGACAGATGCATTCGAATTTTCTGTAAATATTTTCCAATAAAAGGAATTAATTAAGTAATTTATTAGGGTCTGTATACACTTTATCACCCCAAATGCGCTCAGCCCGGATTTTGCCGATGGAATTAAATTCATTTAACACTATACTGTCCCGATTGTTGGCTGAGCCCGGTTTTTTTTTCCGTTGGAATTAAATTAGGGAGCATAAACTAGGCCCAATTGCCGGCTTGGCCTGGAATGCTGATGAAACTAAAACTCTTAAAAACTTTACCGGCCCGATTGCCGCTAGGCCCGGATTTGTTTCTTCATAAATTTTTTTTATGAAATGCTTTTACATAACGTTTTATAAAAGAGTAAAATATTTCATGGAATTCATCAGCTGTTGATCTACGCCATAAGTTTATTTTATGACAAAGTATTATAATTAAATTTCAACTCAGAGATGCATAAAAACGCTGTTTTGAGAGGTCATATTTTCAAATTTTTCCGGGGTTGAACCCCCCGACCCCCCTTCAATTATGCCATTGAAAATGAAATTATAAAGGGTAAAAAATGTGAAATTATAAGTTTTAGCATGAATTCTGGGAATAAATTTAAAACGCTTAAGGGTAGTTTTCAAAATATAGGACAGATGACTAGAAATTAGTAGTACACAGTACACTGTTGAACTTATTACTTACAATAATAATTTAATTATCCCCAAGATATCATTAAGAATAAATAGTTAAGCATAACAGAGCTTACTTATTGCAATAAAAATGTTATTGGAGGAAATGTTCCTCTTCGGACCCCTTTACAAAAAAATGTATTATTGTTCAATTTATGTTCAAGTGATATGTTAGATTATAAACATATGAAGCAGTATTGTAAATATTTAATAAAGTTTTGAATTATTTTGAGAGAAAAAACAAAAACGTTTGTATGGTTGAGACGAACACCCAAAGAGAAGGGAATTAGCGTAAAATAGGTTCAAGTTATAAGTGCTTTTTTATTAGCAATCCCCCGCTGTAGTACTTAAGGCGTAGTTTAAAATAATTAATATAAAAATTCCATTTTTGAAAACTGTTCTTATGTGCAATTTTTTTTCTGTATTCTTCACCTTAGTTGTTTCTATGTGCAAAATTTGGGGAAGATTGAATGACGGGAAGTGGTTCAAAATTGGGGTAATAGGTGTGCGATGAAACTTA
>KZ651417.1:953906-985237 GCA_001010745.2 Gerris buenoi | reverse complement strand
GCAACACCGATTTTCCCTTTTTATAACCCCAAAACTACCTCCACGTTTGTTGTTTCCCGCCTTCGATTGTGCCAACTCTAATCTTATAGACTGTAGTTTTAATCGATTTTAAAATTAATTATTGAGGGGGAATATAAAAGGTGTAGTGAAGAGAACTAAACTGTAACGATTCCTAAATGGTTTTGACAACTTTCCGAATCCCATTATTTAACTTTATACAGAAGAAATACGTTTTGAAAAATCTCGGTTAAAACGCCAAGCTTTCATTAAGTTACAAGTTCCTGTTGTTATAAGTTCCTGTTTAAACGGAAGTTGCTACTTCTTGACTTGACATTTGTAAATGTCACTTAAGCCGCAGAGGTTAGACAAAACGTTCTGAGATGGCACTTAACTTATCTTACTTACCCAATCATCAATAAATAAGTTATTAATCAAACAAAAAACCAGTCTTAAAGCATTTAGCTTAAAAAAATTCAACATTTTATAACCTCTAAATATTAAAAACAAAAAAAGTTTATTAATAATCAACGCAATACTCATACAATACAAGTTAACTCATAGGTATTTTTTTTTTAATTCCTCCAACCAAAGTTTTTTAAAAAAAAACCGGACACTGGGCTTCTTGGAACTTTTTCTTAGCAAATAATTTAAACAAGTAAGACACCGCTTCACGTAAGTACGTGAAACGATAATCGCCGGTTTCTGTACGATTAAGTTTAATTATTAAGTGTAATAGTTGCATATTCTTTTTCTACACTTCAAGAACTTTAAATTGATGTATAACATGCCATGGTAACTAAAAACATTTTTTATCTACGACTTGCACTGTAAGTGGACTTTACATTGCTAATAACAGGGAGGGAAGTAACACTTCCCTCCCTTGGGAGTAAAAAAAACAATCATACCAACTTAAAAGGTATTTTTTTAGGTAAATTTTAAGTATTATGTTGTAGGAATGTTTGTTTAGCTGTTTTGTTTACTAATTTTTCGGGAAGGTTACTTTAGGTTATCATACAAAGTCTTTAAATTAAAAACAAACTAAACGTAATTAAATTAAAAACGTATATATTNAATCAAAATGCCCGATTGGTTAACCATTCATCTAAAGTTACTAATTTGATCTAAGGAAGCTAACATCTAAATTTCAAGGTTCTAGTACAATTGGTTCCGGAGATATCGTCTTGTCGAATTGTATATAAATGGCCGCCATCTTGAATCAA
Source organism: Gerris buenoi (assembly GCA_001010745.2). Lineage (NCBI taxonomy): Eukaryota > Metazoa > Arthropoda > Insecta > Hemiptera > Gerridae > Gerris > Gerris buenoi. Next base: position 984,017 of record KZ651417.1, on the reverse strand, counting down.
GATGGCGGATTTTTAAAATATTTCTTAGCGAGCACCTAGGAGGTAAGAGGAACACACCTACAAAATTTCATGGTCGTAGGTCCAGTGGTTTCAGAGATATCGTGATGTGTCAGTGAGTCAGTGAGTCAGTGAGTGGTATTTGGATTTTATATATATAGATAAAAATTGTTATTTTAACATATCAAGTAACTAAATATCAGTTTAAGGTTACGTTGAAATTGGGTTTACGTGAATTTGTAGGTAAAACTTTTATATTTACAAACTTAATAGCTATTACCTATGGTGCACTAGTCGTAGATAAAATTTAATACGCAACATGGATCGAAGTATTCCCTCTCTCGGGATTATCTTCCTCGGCAAGCCTCGAGAGCTAATACTATAGTTATTTCCCTCGGCAAGCCTCGGGAGCTAACTCATTTATCTCCCTCGGGGTTGCGGCCTCGGGAGCTAATGGAGTTTTCTCCTTCGGCGGTGCCTCAGGAGAAAACCTAACCTCGAGCAGGAAAACATACTTCTCTCCCTTGTTGCGTAAATAACTATTAGTCACCCGCCATATTGGCCGGACAGACAGAGCCGTTATAAAAGGTTTCTTTTTGTACTTTTTACAGAAACCTAAAATGTTGACAGATTATAAGTTGAAATGTGGAGAAGTTCTTTTATCCTATAGAAAAATTGAAAATTATACCTAATTGGTACCTATTCCAACTCAATCGGCGGCGGAATAGTTTCAAAACGATTTAGCGTTAAATTTAAAGTTCAAAAGTCGATATTTTTAAAATGGAGGTAGATGAGGTATAATTGGTGCAGATTTTCTACGAATTTACAGTCTATAAGATTAGAGTTGGCACAATCGAAGGCGGGAAACAATAAACGTGGAGGTAGTTTTGGGGTTATAAAAAGGGAAAATCGGTGTCGCCATGTTATATTTTTTTGTGGAACAGGGGTAGAGTTGTGCATTTTTTTTCTGAAGTTGCATTCAACATGGGGGACCAATAAAATCGTTTCCCTCAAAATTTTCCCGCCTTTTGAGTGAGCCAACTCTAATCTTATAGACTGTAATGAAATTTTTGCTGAGGGTAGCACTACATGTAAGGAATGATTTTTGTACCAATTTTCTACCATCTAGCTTTAACAATGTGGGAGTTGTGTGTGACGCACTGACAGACATACTCACACATACAGACAGACGGACACAAATCCAGTTAATAAATAACCACTAAAATCGTTTTGAAAACAACTAAAATCAGATAATTCCGTTAGAATCTCGTTTTCGGATTTTCTGGACGAAAACAATACTTTTTCCTTTTTGTTAAAGAAAAGTAAAACAATTATAGAATAAAAGAAAAATGTATAAATTAAACATGATTTTTTTAATTTAAGTAAATACAAAAGATAGTTATGGAACATAAAATATAACTAACCGTGAAAAAAAAGTGAAATAAAAATTCAATTAAAAAGATAATAAATGTTTCTCAATTAAATGAGTCAAAAAGAAAATATTACCTTAAATTTCTACGAGATAAAGAATACGGTAGTTTCTACTGTGCAATCAGAATGATGTCTTATCTAATTGTAATTGTTCTAATTACATAGAAGATGAAGATCAGATGTTTGGAGAATATTGACCTCTTCCTGAGAACAGGTTCTTTTGGATGTTGTCCCTCCTTGGGGCAGTAAACTTTCACTCGTGTGTTTTAGATTTAATTCGATTTTATTTAAAGTATTTATTGTAATTCGTGTTATTCGTCCTTTTGTACATTGAGTTTCTTACTGATAAACTTGATTTAATAATCAATTGCATATATTGAACATGCATCTCTATAATAATTATTGATAGTAAACAAGTAAGGCACGCTTCACGTAGGTACGTGAGGCGATAATCGGCGGTTTCTGTACGATTTAAGTTTAAAAAGTGTAATAGTTGCATAGTCCTTTTCTGCACTGCAAGACCTTTAAATTGATGTATAACATGCCATGGTAACTAAAAACTTTTTTTTTTAGTCACCCGCCATATTGGCCGGGCCGCCATCTTGGAAATATTAAGTGTAAAAACTCCAAAATTTGTCCAGTTGTCTAAAATGCCAAGATGTACCTGTGTGCCAAATTTCATGTTTCTAGCTATAGTAGTTTGTGAATTGAAACAAGCCAACGGACAGACAGACCGACAGACAGATAGACAGAGCCGTTATATAAGGTTTCTTTTTTACTCTGTACAGAAATCTAAAACGATCAAAATCACCGGCACCGTCACAAAACTAAGCTTCACGAAATCTACCGATGACGATAACTTGAGTAAAAGATGGTCGAGTGTCAAGCATGATTGATAGTCTAGGAACCCGTTTGATGCTTGAGTCAAGCCTTGATGGAGATTGATGGAAAGTTTGAATGAGTCAAGCCTTGATGGAGATTGATGGAAAGTTTGAACGAGTCAAGCCTTGATGGAAATTGATGGAAAGTTTGAATGAGTCAAGCCTTGATGGAGATTGATGGAAAGTTTGAACGAGTCAAGCCTTGATGGAAATTGATGGAAAGTTTAAATGAGTCAAGCGGCTTGACGGAGCGCTTGATAATCTAGAGCAATTTTAATCAAGCATTCAGTCAATCACCTGCTCGACACCCCAAATCCTGATTCGAACCCATGGTATAATTGTAATTCGTCTTTTTCGTCCTTTTGTACATTTATTATTTACTGATAAACTTAATTAAATAACGAATTGCATATATTGAACATGTAAAAGATTCAAAGATTCGGCGGGCCCCTTTTTTATTAGTAGACTACTCAGCAGGAATACTGCTATAACTATAGACGAGTATCATTATGTCATTTCACATGTATAACTAATGAAGTGGCACTTCATATGGTAGGGAAATACAGTTTCATTTAACCGTTACTTAGTATCTTATTTTTTTCATAGAATATAGCTGGAAGAGATATTTGAGGAAAATTGAGCGCCGCGACGTCGCGCTCGGAACGCCGTATATGAGACGCGAGACGCTTCGGATGCTGGGGTCCTTTTCCCCGCGTGATTACCTGGAAACCGTTACCATAGTTCAGAAGAAGTTTGTAGAACCTTTTTTGTAAAGAATTTAATTTTCTTCATTTTAATTCTGAACTATTTTTGTCGTAGGATTCACGTATTCCGAAAAATGACATATTTCAGAAGGTACCTTTTGAAAGGTTCCGGATACCCAATCGAGCTAAACTTTTGAGCGGTATTGCTGATGCCAAAACAAGGCTATATATACTATATACCAAAATTTAGCTTGGTGGCATTTATTCCGAAATAACACCCATATTTTGTCTTAAGTGACTAGGCTATTATGTAGTTATTGGGTATTTAATTAGACAACATTTAAAAAATTTTTCGTCAACAGTTTTTGAGTTGTATTTTATGGGGGGGGGGGCGCCCATTAATTATAGAGCTATAATGATTTCTTTCGATTTCACCTCGGTATATGATTTTTCTAATTTCTAATCATGTAAGCTGAATTTCATTGAAATCCACCCATTAGTTAAGGCTGCATAGACATTTTTTTAAAAATAACTTTTGTACTCAGGGGACTACAAACGTGTAAATCCATCGCAATATCAAAATCGAATTTTCACGCTATTACAACACTTTCTCCCTATTGACACTACGTATATGAGAAAATAAATAGATAATAGAAGAAAAAAAAAACTAATGGATATTTCATGTGGGTAAAGGCCGGTCTAGACACTACGTTTTGCACAAACTTTTGTCTGCACAGTTCAACACGATGCAGATAAAGATAAAACGTTGCGTGTAGATAGAAAAAGTGCACAGTTTTGAAACCGGCGCGAAGACGATACAGTTGCAGCGATAACTGAGCTAGAGAGCGTAGATATCCCTTGAACTGTGCGGACAAGTCGACGCATGTAGACGGTAGCTCCGTTTTCCCATTCATTTTGCTCCTCAATTAGTTAATATGTGTTTGTTACTCAAGAAGACAGTATGCCAAAATTGACCAGAGTAGTACCTCCTCCATGACGATGCCACTAAAACTGTGCGAAATATACAGTACCAAAAATAACTCTGTACCATGTAGACTGCGCAAACAAAAGGTTGTGCAAAACGTTATGTCTGGATCGACCTTAACATTTTAACAGTGTACTATTATTAAGGCCTGTCCAGACATCACGTTTTGCACAACCTTTTGTTTGCGCAGTCATAAGACGGAATGAAAACGTTGCAATTTTTAAGAGCGTCTATGTGGTACAGAGATATCTGTATATTTCGGACAGTTTGAGTGGCATCGTCGTGGAGGAGGTACTACTCTGGTCAATTTTGGCATGTTGTCTTGTTTTGTAACAAACACATAAAAAGGAACTGAGGAACAAAATGGGTCAGAAAACGGAGCTACCGTCTACATGCGTCGACTTGTCCGCACAGTTCAAGAATATCTACGCTCTCTAGCTCAGTTATCACTGCAACGGAACCGTCTTCGCGCCGATTCCAAAACTGAGCACTTTTCCTATCTACACTCAACGTTTTATCTGCAACGTTTTGAACTGTGCAGACAAAAGTTTGTGCAAAACGTAGTGTCTGGACCGGCCTTTAGTCTTATTATACTATACAGGGTGTTTGGTCGAAGATGTAACAAACGAAGAGGGCAGATTCTACCCATCATTTACAACAAAAAACACTAAATATACCATGGGATGATATATATAAATTAAGACATCTCCTCTTACGCGTTTTTACGGTCATCTTTTTTTACTTTCTCATATAAAGAGAAAGTATTGTGATGGCGCGAAAATTCGATTTTGAGATTTTGATGGATTCACACGTTTTGAGGTCCCCTGAGTCCAAAAAAATGGTTTTTAAAAAATGTCTGTCTGTCTGTCTGTTTGTGCAGACGCCTGGAGCCTAAACTAATGGGCCGATTTTGACGAAATTTGGCATACACGTCCAGAAAAATCATACCCCGAGGCGAAATCGAGAAATGAATTTTAACTCCAAATTTGAGGGCGCTACCCCCCAAAAACTCTGAAAAAACACGAAAAAAAATTATTTCTCGAAAACGGTTCCGACGATTTTGATTAAAAAATTCTAAAATGTAGTCAATTTAAATACGAATCTAATGATAAAAGCCGTTTTCCCGGGAAAAAATCTAGTTCCTGAGAAAATAGCTTAAAACGCGGATGGAGAGAGCCCGGGTTCGATTCCCCGCCCGGGGGAAGTTATTTTTATGATATTTTTTATGAAATTTCCAATAGTAATTAAATGCACATATATGAGAAAGTTTGTCTGAGTTGTCTCTGACCGATTTTTTTACAAAAACTCAATCATAGCTCAAAAAAATTGCATATTAACTGATGTTGTTAGGATACTCAAATTGAAGGGGAATAAATGGAGAAGTTTTACTGAAATTTGGCAAACTGTAGCTCATGCCGTTTAGCATAATTACAGGCTTAAACAAAAACAATTTTTTAAATAAAATAACAATAAAATGAAATTTATGCATTTGTTTTGCCCCTTTATGCATTTGAAAAAGACATTTCCTAAACTGAAATTTTCTCCTCTTTCCAACGGTACCTTTATTTCAGCTCTATCGCCAATATTTTAGGTACAGCAATATATTTTTTAAAGTAAAATGGACGTACCTTGAAAAATAAAAAAATACGAGTGGTGTCGTCGGACACCCGACAGGAACGAAGTTCCTTACGCTTTTCATTACATATAAATTATAAAATCACAGTAATAACTTCTTATACATGGTGGAGTTAAAAAAGAGACAAAATTAAAAGTAACAAACTATTTGTACTAGCGGAGTTAAGGCAAAATTAAATGAAAAGCTTTTTATTATCTTTGAAGTGAGCGTATTTCAATAAATAATGCATTGTATATTGAGAAAAAAGTTAATGATAAATTTATAGTTAAAGCAGATGGTTGTATAGAACAAAAAAGAACTGTCCCCACAAACGCCGACGTAAAATTAATCCAATTAAATATTAAAATAAAAATATAAATCATTAACTCACAATAACTTTTGCTTTTATCAGGTTGAAATTTTACGTGCTTGTTTCAATTGTACTATAGGTGATGATTTAATATAAAGTGTCATTAAAATCGTTACGTTAGAACGTAAAATATCGGTAAAAACGTGTTTTTCTTTATTTTAATCATTTCGGTCCGCTTTAATAAATTTAGCGATCTTTATCACTTCATAGCAGTGTCGGTGTTCGTTTTACTAAAAAAATGATTTAATACAAAGTGTCATTAAAATCGTTACGTTAGAACGTAAAATATCGGTAAAAACGTGTTTTTCTTTATTTTAATCATTTCGGTCCGCTTTAATAAATTTAGCGATCTTTATCACTTCATAGCAGTGTCGGTGTTCGTTTTACTAAAAAAATGATTTAATACAAAGTGTCATTAAAATCGTTACGTTAGAACGTAAAATATCGGTAAAAACGTGTTTTTCTTTATTTTAATCATTTCGGTCCGCTTTAATAAATTTAGCGATCTTTATCACTTCATAGCAGTGTCGGTGTTCGTTTTACTAAAAAAATGATTTAATACAAAGTGTCATTAAAATCGTTACGTTAGAACGTAAAATATCGGTAAAAACGTGTTTTTCTTTATTTTAATCATTTCGGTCCGCTTTAATAAATTTAGCGATCTTTATCACTTCATAGCAGTGTCGGTGTTCGTTTTACTAAAAAAATGATTTAATACAAAGTGTCATTAAAATCGTTACGTTAGAACGTAAAATATCGGTAAAAACGTGTTTTTCTTTATTTTAATCATTTCGGTCCGCTTTAATAAATTTAGCGATCTTTATCACTTCATAGCAGTGTCGGTGTTCGTTTTACTAAAAAAATGATTTAATACAAAGTGTCATTAAAATCGTTACGTTAGAACGTAAAATATCGGTAAAAACGTGTTTTTCTTTATTTTAATCATTTCGGTCCGCTTTAATAAATTTAGCGATCTTTATCACTTCATAGCAGTGTCGGTGTTCGTTTTACTAAAAAAATGATTTANATCTAACATTCTGTAAAAACTTTTCACCTTCTAATAAATATATGTTTACTCAAAATAACAATTACTTCAAAGAAAAAAAAGCGAAATTTTCACTTGAAAGTGACAATTAAATGCATGCCTTAATTTCTAGCCAAGTTACCTTCTTAGCCGAAAAAAAAGAAAAGAAAGTGTTAGAATTAATTTTTGTTTTTAGTATATATAATATTATCTGTTAGTTTTCGTTGAGTTAGCAAACTATTAGGAGTGTTTCATGGTTAGCTAACCAGCTAACTGGGTTGATAATGTGATGTTAGGATACTCGAAGCTCTCGGAACAGCTAGCTGACGTCTTCACAGAATTATGACCTACTTATAACAAGCTTTTTCTCGTTCTTAATGTACACTTTATCGTACCCTTGAGTATTAATATCTTTTTTTTTTTTTAATTTTTATAATAGCTTAACATCATTTAATACGTTTTGGAAGAGATTAGGAGTTTAATCTGTGTTTTTTTACACGATGAATAAGAGAAGGTGAGAAAAAAAAATGAACATTGTTTATTTTTAAATACAAAAGGTGTATCTACGGCAAATTAGGCACGTGTAGCAGCTATAGATGTAGGAACTTGTAAAAACTAGTAAAAACTACTCTTCTTTTTATCTTCTAATATTTTTTATGACTATTATCATCAATGATAAAAGGTACTTCTTTAGATTGTTACTCTCCTACGTTGTTTTATGATAAGAATGATTTCGATTAAATAACTATTTAGAAAAAGGAATGAATAAACTAGTCTTACAATTAGAATTGTTTTTTGACAGCGCGGGAAAATAGACAAGAAGCCAATGAGAAAGCTGGATTTTGAATTTTAGAAGGTCGGGCCAACTAGGCAAATAAAAATGTCTCTACTGGAGGGGCGCGGACCTAAGGATAACCGTTCGAAAAGACTTTATAACCTCCTCCGCTTAAATTCACTTTTACATTTTAACTTTTACGATATTAAATATAATGCACTAAATATAGGTACTACCCGTCATTTCAATTTGTTATGTTATTCTGGTAAAGTAAGACTTAAACAGAAAATTAATAAACTCAGTAATCGTTATCGTAAATCATGCACGAAATATGAAGTATGAGCTGAAAATTATGTTGTACATAAACACAAAAGGATATTATTTCTATGTTATATAATAGGGTTTATTGCTTATTAACCGAAAAATAATAACTACTACATTTTCACACTGTACATTAATTAAAAAATTGATAGATTAAAATGTAAACCACGACTGAATTAACTAAGGTTCTTACACTTCCATAGCTTGGTCAACCTGAATGTCAAAAAACAATTCTAATTGTAAGATTAGTTTAGTCCAATGTACTTGGGGACAAAGGAATATCATACTTTTTTTTTTATAAGGGGAGTAACAGTCTAAAGAAGAACATTCCGTACACCTTCTTTAGATTGTTACTCCCTCTGTTTTTTATATAATGGGAGTAACAATCTAAAGAAGTGCCGGATAAAATTATTGAATTAGTTAAAAAAAGGGACTATAGGTGATTAGTTCAATTCCCATTCTCAGGCTAGGATTAGCCCAATATCAGACGTGGTTTTCCTCTAAAAGACAAAGATTTATTAGACTCTAGCAGAGAAAACCAACGCTCGAAACTAAATACAGTTGTTTCATGGAGGAAGTGGGATGAACCAAGTTTGTGGTGAAACTATATCTCATAAAAATTAATGTTTCTAAAACACAACTCTTAAAGAAACCTTCAACTTTCAGGAGAAATAATGGAAAGTTTTGAACTTCAAAAATCTTTAACAATTATCATTTTATCGGAAAACTTAAATTGCGTTGAAACTCTACAATGAAAACAGATTTCTCCTAATTAAAAATTTAAAAAAAAGTATCCTTCATTATAACATTTTAAGTTATTTAATGCCTCGCACTTTTGACATTAATGCCACTATGGCAATCATGAGAAAGCATCAATAATGGTAAAAGGAATCGGAAAAAAACTTTAATCTAATTATTAATACAAGACTCTTGTACGGAAAGTAGCATTCTGCATGCGAGTGGAGAGTTTGCACCCGAGCGATAGCGAGGGTATAAAACCACACGAGCAAAAGCGAAATGCAGTTTTTGCACAAGTGAGTACCGTACTTCATCTGCGATTTTTGAATTTTAATATACAGAAAAAATGTAATTAACTTCCTGTACGTAAGTCCGATGGCATTAATTCATTAGTTGTATTTTGTGCCGAATTAATTATTTCGGGAGGCGTATTATTCTCCTCATTTTCGCCATAATCACTTAAATCACTCATTGTTTTTCACTAAAAACTCGATATAGTAGGCTTGTTCCAACAACACTTCAAACTAGTCCCAAACTAGTTTCCAACTGTACGACGCATGCGCATTAGGGAAAAACGGTCAATTGTGGTCCGTTGCGCATGCGTCGGACAGTTTCAAACCAGTTTGAAGAGTGGTTGGAACAAACCTTATATAAACAATGGCTTTTATTAAACAAACAGCAAATTAGTTTTGTTAAATGTAAACAAACTCGCTAATCGTGCATAAAGCTGAAGAATTATGAGACGCTCATGAGCAATGAATACAAGTACGTAAAGAATCACTTTTTACGCATCTAAACAGAGATACATGTTTATATTATATCGTATCAATCGTAGTTAAAAAAAATTATGAAACGCGCATGCGCAATGAATACAACTACGTAAAGAATCTGAGATACAATGTTTATTTGTCGTATCAATCGAAGATAAAATAACTATTATCTATTATTGATATGAAAAATAACTGAATTATAACTACATTTATTAAAGTATGTCATCAGGCAATGTCTGCCATCTAGTTCTTAATTATTACTTAATTACATAATTACTTAATTAATATTCTAAAATCTCACTGGAAAAGTATGATACGTTAAATTATTAGAAATATTAAAATGAAATAATAACACGTTTCAATGAAATAATTTAGTTAAACAGCAATTTTGATTGTATAGATCTGAGCCCTAATATTCTATTTTAATTAGCAAAATTTAAATTTAAAATAATCATTTACTTATGGACGATTATATTACTTGTGATAAAGGCCGATTTACACGTATTAAGTTGTTAAGTGGTTAACTAAATTTTAACTTAATTTTAAGTGACTTAAGGCCGATTTACACGTATTAAGTTGTTAAGTGGTTAACTAAATTTTAACTTAATTTTAAGTGACTTAATTGTTAGGTTAGAAAGCGTTTACACGTATTCACACTTAATATTTAGTGAAGCTGTTTAGTTCACTGATAATGGACGTTGAACATAGTGTTCAAGTCATAAATACTGTCTTAAAAATTATTTTAAATTAGATTTTGGACGAAATACAGTATGTTTTTGGGAAAAATATATAATTTTTGTCGAATAAAACATTTTTAAAAAATATATAAACAAAGATCTGCAAATCTATAAGCGAGATTCCGACAAACTTGTGCATTTAACTAAATGCGCATGTCCAGTAATTAGCCACGCCCACCTACTTAACAGAAAAATAGAAAAAATTCTATTTTAGTTGTTTAGTTGCACGCTAAATTTTAACTTGCAACTTGTTACTAAATTCAGTGTTTACACGCATTAAGTCACTTATAATTTAGTTAAAATTTAGTTAACCACTTAACAACTTAATACGTGTAAATCGGCCTTAAGGGGGAAAATATTTAGTGGTTATAATACCATTTTTCCTATATATACTGACGTATAAGCATATTTAATGTTTATTATTATACTTTTCTATCTATCACATAGATAATGTGACTTACAGAATGTATTAGAATGAGCGTAGGAGAAACATTCCGTGCTGCGAACGAAAGCCAGGAAATTCATTTATAAAACTAGGAAAGATTTTTTCGTTATTTTAATTAAAGTTATAAATAATAACGGTTTTCTTGTTAAATGCTGGTGTATTGTATGTAGGTAATCACCAGTTTACGAATGTATTAAAGGAATTAACTGGTGATTGGCTACTCTATATGTACTGTTCTATTAGGATGGGAAACTGCATGTTTTCATGGACCATAGATTCTAATTGATATCAAAAATTATAGTGTAAATGTAAATTAATATTTGTATATTACATACTACACGTACAAAACTATGATAATAACTAATAACATACATAATAATTTCCTTATAGTGAGTGATTTGCTCGTTTTACTACTTCATAAAAAGAAGTTTTCTGCGTTTTTCTGCTCTCAATGGTTTTGTATCGTTTATTATCTAAAGATCGTTATCAGTTTATTACTGCAATATTCGTCATAAGCTAACGATCTTTCCGTTCTTTTTTTAGTGTTATTAATTTGATTATTGTACTATATTAAATGTATTTCCTTAAGTTTATCTACTTTAATTTTATTGTAATACATTTATTAAAAAAGTTAATAAATATTATGAACGTTTATAATATTTCTTCTCCTTCCTTGGGGCCTGTCCTCTATCTTACTCCAAGCCGCGAGGCTGATCTTCTACGATCAACGATCATTTAAGCAACAAAGCCTTGATCTTTGTCTCTCTAATCCTGGTCGACCATGCAACGTAATTTTGGTATGCTTGATGTCATCATCGATATCATTATTTTTTCTCTCCGGATGTCCCATCATCACATCAAACATTTAAGCCGTAGCATGCTACCGCGGCCGCAATTTGTTTTAAAAATGATTCTCTGCTATATTTAAGCTTTTATTAGTTATGTGCCATGCGGCACCTAGAAAAATGTATGCTGTAATATAATTATTCGTCTAAAATATTAGTCAACTCTAATAGTTAAATTGATAAAAATATAAACATACATATTTTATCTACGATTTATACGAAATATAAACATTGTATCTCTGTTTAGATGCGTAGAAAGTGATTCTTTACTTGTATTAATTGCGCATGCGCGCTTCGTAATTCCTCTTTTTTCCGCCCTAGTGCAGTAAAAAAGAAGAATTCTTCACCTTAACGGACGATTAGTGAGTTCGTTTAAATTTAACAAAACTAATTTGCTGTTTGTTTATTTAACTGTTTGTATCGAGTTTTTAGTGAAAAATGAGTGATTTAAGTTATTATGACGAAAATAAGGAGAATAATAGGCCTCCAGATATAATTAATTCGAACAAAAACAAAACTAATGAATAGAGAAATACGAACTTACATACAGGATGTTTGTTTTTTTCTGTACTTAATATTAAAATTCAACAATTGTAGATAAAGTACGGTACGCAACTCGTGCGAAAACTGCATTTTGCTTTGCTCGTGTGGTTTTTACTACCCTCGCTGTCGCTCGGGTGCAAACTCCACACTAGCATGCAAAATGCTACTTTCCGCACTAGAAGCGGAATATAATATTATTTTTATTTTGTTTTGATGAGTGTAAACTATATAAAGCTTTAAAATAGATAACGTTATTAGGTTTTCTGGTTTGTGGATACGTCATTTCAGTTCTTTTATCTCTTAAGGTTCCGCTAATTTATTATTTTTCTTTTATTTTTATTATTTTTGTTATTCACACTTCTTTTTATTATGTATCATTATAAGAAAAGGGGAAGCTATGAAGATAAAATTGAGAGACAAATGGAATGATAAAATAAAGAGAGAAGACGGTGCAGAACTAGAAAGGTGTGTCGAGGTGGTCCAAAAGCAATGGAAAGTGAAGACTCCCAAGAAGTAAAGAATCGCGTGCGGATCCCTTAACTCATATTCAGTCAGTTGTCAGTTCGTATACTGGCCAGGACCTCGAAGAATAAAAACCATATGTATAATTAGATGAAAGCGTCCAATATAGCCGCTCTGCCGTTAACTAACGCTTTCCTTGCCGTCATATTACCTACTCAATCTAAACATAGACCTCTCTTCTTACCAGTCTCCCAGTTCTACCAACATTTTCTAATCCAACATCCAACAACACTGCAGATTTACAAAAAGATAAAGTATTATAGATACTCGAAAATGACAAGAGTCAATCTGATATCAAAGATTATCGTTAATATATGCCCTTGAAACGAAATATATATTTATTTTTTCTGTTTACCACTATTAAATTAACATTTTTCTTCGCTAATTTCGTTGTAAAAGTTAGATAAACATTTAGAAAAGTTAAACACTAATATCATTTTCTCACGCACTTTTTTATTTAATTATTTGGCTCAAGTATAACGCCAAATTTTTATTGTTACTAAGGAGTAATTAAATTACTAACTTTTATATTATTTTTCAACTATCATTGAAACCTTTTAGACTATTGTTTATTTTACGAAAGTATAAAAATATTATCTACTTAAAAATCGTTTGTAATATTAGGTAATATGACCATCAATATGACATAGTATACTGTACTATTTTACTAATACCCCTACTAGAGGTCGACAGAGAAGTCATGGAAATATGAGGAGTGCACTAGTGTCGTCATGTACAGTCAGTTTTTAATAAAATAGACTCTGTCAAAAAACTAATAAAATAGTCACTGTCAAAAAACACAGTGTTGTTCTTTGGTTATTAATAATTTTATTTTTTTAACTTCTATGTTTTTTTTGCTACAGGCAACACTGTACCTGATAAGAAATCACTTCTACTATGTATATCAAATGGCCAGGCCGAGAACACCGACGTAGTGGAAGGCCTGAACCAAAACTTTACTAACTAACTACTATATCAATATCACTTCTAAAATATAAATATCTTTATATTTTTATTTATTGATTATTCCTCTTTATTTCTGAGTTTGATTTGTTACTTTTGATTTCCGACCCCGTTACTTGTAGCGTCCTTTGTATTTGCATCAACCCGTGGATTTGTGGATCGAACGAAAATAGTTTAGGACAGTTGTGATTATAACTCGTACTGTATAAAAACAAACAAAATAGGAAACCTAGCAGATTGGAAACCTTCCTGTTGTTATTCGTGAGATTTGACATAACTGCGCATTTCATACAAACTAGAATAGCACCCGACTGTACTGACTTCGGCAATACTCGGAAGTTCCGACTTTAAACGAAGCTAAGCTTTCAGTTTCTACCGTGTTCATGACTTCTTGGTCGACCTCTAGTAATGGTTTGTACCCTGGGAGCGTAATCATGTTCCATCACAGTCGAAGAAAAAACTGTTAGCATCACTTGTCAAAGGACGTCCTCCACGCTCATCACTCTCGACATTTGTCCTGTCTTCTTTTAATCGTTTAAACCAATCAAACACTCTGCCACGTGACATGGCATCATCACTATGGCTAAAGAAAGCATTTCATAAGTCTCTGTTGCGGTGCGCCCAAACTTCTGGCAAAACTTGACTCCAAATACGACAAGAGACAAAATACACTTTCAGTCTCGATACTTTTTGATCAGACCTCGTATATATAGGGGAGACTGTTGTACCTTGATCATAGTGTACCTTGGATCAGCCATCAGTTTCTTGGAAGATGCTGCTATCTACGTGACAGAATTGTACTAAGACAATGTTAATACTTAGTCAAGTCCTTGCAAGCCTGACAGTTGTTGTCCATGTGCTGTTGTTTTCGAATAAAATAAAAATAACATTTTTTTACCTCAAAAAGTAACAACTTTTGGTTTTACTCTTTATTTTTTTTAAAAATTGACAATTGTGTTTTGTCTTTTAAATCACATTGTATTCGAATCACTACTTCATGGTGAATAATTTGTTATGCCATGTTTCAGTTTTAAACATAACCTAGAGTGTTGAGAAGGTTAAGTTTGGAAAAATGCACCATCATGTACCTTGGATCACAACAATGTTTTTACCGGAAAATATTGTGGTAAAACTGCCAAACCAAGTCGAATTAAGTGCTGCTAGAACTAATGGACAGTTAAGGATACTTATTTGCGGAGGGCTATATATAGATAACAAAATATTGTCTGAGACCCGTCTCGACGGAGGACGGAGTCGTTGTTTCCCTCCGCTCGAGTTTCGATCGGCCAGGTTATAAACATAGCCAATTATAACATCGTTTTTTCAACTTGAATTTAGTTCTCTTGCTTGAAAAAACTTATATAATAAGATTATAGATTAGGACTTTTATTGTTATATAAATAAGAAATAGGTATATAATCAAAATTATGAAGGAACAGATATAAAAAAAAAACACGGACATAATACACAGATGAAGATAAAACACTGATAAAAAACGTATATTAAACACAGATGCAATACAGATTATAATAAAAATAATGTAGGAACAAATTCAGATACACAATAATATAATAAAAAAAAATTGTAATATAAAAACAAAAAGGAAATAAGAAGAGGACGAAGTGAAGGTTTCATACAGGTTTAAAAGCGGCACCGCAAAAAAGATGGTTTGGAACCAACTCTCTGCGGTGCCGCAAAAGAGTCGCCATAGATGAATCCCTCCGTGCCACCGTGAATACGGATCCGCTAGCTATGAACCCACCTTCATACCCACTATTTTACTATTATTATTAACATAGAAGTTTAGGTAAAACCCAATATTGTTTTGGGAGCTACTCAAAATTTCTTCGAGAGCTTCTATTCAGCCCTTTTTTGGTGTAACTTTAAGGCCCCCATACACGATCAAATATTTTGCGCATAATGTTTACACAAACATGTTTGCGCAATCATCCATACACGGTCAAAATGATTGTGCAAACATCATGTTTGCGCAAACATGATGTTTGACGTGTATGGGCTAAATTTGCCCGACATCAGGTTTGCGCACAATGTTTGATCGTGTATGTGGGCCCACGCCTACGAACTATATACATCTAGTAACTTCATCTGTAATCTTTATTATTTGGTATTAGCAGCCAATTTTTGTAAAAAGAAAGTCATAATTTCAAAACCGGATAATATTTGCCAGAAGATGAAAAAAAAAAAAATAAAAAAATAAAAATACAGCTTACATGGTTTAAGAGAGAAAGCGTCTCTAAATGTAGATCTATAATTTATAAATATGATGATTTTGGCCTCAGAATATGATTTTGCAAAAAATTGTACTTAAAAATTTTATCGCATAATCAGTTCAGTAGTTATGGCTTCAAATAACTGCGATCAACAGATATTTTTTAAACCACTTTTTTTTAATTCAGGAAAGTAGTAATTAGTGTCTACTAAAAACATTTTTTAAGTGAAACTTCTTTAGCGGTGGTAGAGTGAATTTTTGAAGTAATGTAACGGAAGTATTGTAACGGAAGTCGTTATTATATCTATTTAAAGACCAGCAAATCCAAACAAACATTTATTTTAATTGGAATAAATGTGGTTGCCTTAGAGTAACAATATTATTAAATTTCTTATAACAATATCTTAATCGGTGGCTGCGATAAGGGCCCCGCAGACCCCGGAGCGCGGGGGGCCCTTGGATTGGAGATAGAGGGCCCCTACTAAAAGTTTGCGGGGGGGGGCAAAGCCTTACCGCCGCCACTGCTCTTAATCTAAAATAATAAATACGTCAAAAAATGAAAGAGAGCAATGCATTCTATAACTTAAGTTTCACTTCTAATGCGTGAGAGCCTCTCACATATTTTTTTGTTTTGTTTTTTTATTATAGTTAAATAATTCTATAATTAGATCATTTTTTTAATTAATTTTCTTCGTTAAAATATTCGCACGATCATTTCGTGTGAAAGCTTATAAGTTTTAAATTTTATCCGAAAAAAAAAGTTGTCTAGTCAAGTTTAGTTTGTTTACATGCTCTTCTGATGAAAAAAAAAAAAAATATTTAAAAAAATAAAAACAGCGTTTGATTTATGTTTAATATTTGAAGAGAAACTGCCTCGCGCGCCACTGTGAAATTATTCCGATGAAGTCCGGATCAGGAGTTCGACCCGGAAACGTCGCGACGGAAACCAGTTTTAAAAGAATTTTTGAGCGCATTGATATAACGGCCATTATACACGTTTCTGTTCACGATCTCATTTTCATTCGTGGTCGAACCAGTGTAGAGGAGTAAAATTTCGACAATATTTTATATCAGATAACGGTTTAATGTGTGTCCTATTCTTTTTCTTTCTCTTATTCTTCTTGCATTTATTAACTTTAATTTAATCTTAAACAGTTTGATTAAAAACACTGCTGGCTAAGCACTAAGGTGTAACAAAACAAATGTAATCTACCGCTGCCAAAGAAGTTTCACTTCAAAAAGATTTGATAAATTCGGATTGTACGTGCCACCCCTTTGAGGTTAGGTGATAAAATCCCGCATATTAAATTAATATGTGTGAGGCTTTCACGCATTAGAATTAGAAGTGAAACTTAAGTTCTAGAATGCATTGCTCTCTTTCATTTTTTGACGAATTTATTACTTCAGGATAAAAATAAATGTTTTGATTTGCTGGTCTTTAAATAGATATAATAAAATTAATCTGTAAAAATGTTACACTTGGATGAGTCTCGAATCGTAAACGTCGTTACACGATGTCACTATATGAAACAATTCACTCTACCGCCGCCAAAGAAGTTTCTAAAGCCCCGTTTACACGGGGATAGTTGGCGAGATAGTTGCGATCACGATGGCAACTATCGCATCAACTATCACCTTGTAGACTACGTGATAGATTTTGTCGCGATAGATCTATTAGCTATCACACTAACTCGTCTGACGAGATAGATGAGTGTATACCTCGCAGAAGTCAGAGTACTCATGCGACAGTTTTAAGAACTATCACACTAGATACTAGATGCTGATTGGCTTATTATTTGTTTTTACTTTTATATCTCGTGATAACAGATCTAAAAGGTAGCAAATATGATAGCTAGCTTCACATTTGATGTCAGATTTTGTTGTTTTCGAAAATATGATAATATTCATTTGCTTTATATGCATTATAAATTATCATTGAAATATATTTAATCCTTTATTTCTATACATTCAAGTCAAAAATGTAGGAGGATACGGATAATAACTTTGAGTTTAAGACGAGTTTTGAAGAATGTTAACTCACCGTGTAGACTGCACTCAATAGCTTTATGACGTAGACTAACGTGATAATTCTATGACGTAGACTGACATGATAATTCTATGACGTAGACAGACATGATATTTCTATGACGTAGACTAACATGATAATTCTATGACGTAGACTAACATGATAATTCTATGACGTAGACTGACATGATAGTTCTATGACGTAGACTGACATGATAGTTCTATGACGTAGACTGACATGCTAATTCTATGACGTAGACTGCACTCAATAGCTCTATGACGTAGACTGACATGATAGTTCTATGAAGTAGACTGACATGATAGCTCTATGACGTAGACTGACATGCTAATTCTATGACGTAGACTGACATGATAGTTCTATGACGTAGACTGACATGCTAATTCTATGACGTAGACTGACATGCTAATTCTATGACGTAGACTGACATGATAATTCTATGGCGTAGACTGACATGATAGTTCTATGACGTAGACTGACATGCTAATTCTATGACGTAGACTGACATGCTAATTCTATGACGTAGACTGACATGATAGTTCTATCGTGGAAGAACTATCACAGTTTATTCTCTAAAAAACATTTCTATGAATTATCTTTCCTTTAAAGAAAAATATAGTGTCTTCTCTAAGTTATTGAAATATGAATCTTTTTTGGTGGACAATATGAATTTGATGATCCTGACTACGAACTTAGAACTTAGTTGATCAAAAATCAAATTGATGTTAGTTTGTCGCCTGATAGGTTAGTTATCCAAATATTACTCCAAATCAAAGAGGTCTCATATTAAGTGACAAACTACCATCGACTTGATTTTTGGTCTATTAACAATGTTAGTACTGATGATCATAAAAATCACATTGTCCACCAAAAAGGGTGGGGCCGGCCGTGGGCATGGCCGCTCTCCACCGGTTTGTTATTTTTCAAAAACCAAATGCCTTGCAATGTCCCGCAGACGAACGTAGCCGACCACATATTCTTAAAAGGCACCAAAGGATTAACTTACTTTTACATTAATTTCCAGCTTAATGTCAGTCAGACAGTTTTGTCCTCGTTATATCCTGGACTATATATTTTTCAGGTGTTAAAAAATTGGAATTCTTTAAAAAAAATTTAAAACTGTATTTTTATTAAATTTTAAATCAAGCATCTTTTCAGGTTTTTATTTAAAATTTTTCTAGCAATGATCCCGTTATCATCCCAAATTTAAATGTTGCCAAGTGTTTTAAAACAAAACCACCTATTAATGAAATTAATTTTAAAGGTGTACTTTTTTAAAAAAAATTAAAATCAAACAATTTTTAGGTTTTATTTAACATTTTTCAATGATCCCGATATCATACCATATTTAAATTTTGCCTAGTATTTAAAAACAATGCTACCTATTAACGAAATAAATTTGTAAAATTTAAAAAATGCACTTATTTAAAAATTAAAATAAAATTTCTATTTAGATTTTTGTTTTAAATTTTTCCAAAGTATTACAGTTTTTTAGCAATGATTCCGTTATCATCCCATATTGTTAGTTTATGATATAATGCTGCAAATTTAAAACGAAGTAACCAACACCAGTTGAACACATTTTAAATTTTCTTAGCAATAAATTGATTAAATTAGATATTATTGGATTCAAATTCAACCGTACTAAGTAATATGAGAAAGTGGGGATGACTACTAGCGACACCTAGTGGAGACAAAGAGGAACTAAATGCGCTACATTCCATCCCCACTCCAGTTTTAGTTGATGCAACGAACAACAGGTAGCGCTAATGTCACTTTTCATGAAGGTACAAGAATTCGCGCCAAATGTCAACTCTATTTTAAGTCTATTCTCTATGTGAGAAAGATTGGTTCGAGTTTTAATATTTTTAGTTGATCTCTAAAAAATGATAGATAGTTCTGCTATTAGCTAACCTGCAATACTCATACGTATCGCATGAACAGATAATATTTTACTACGTTTTTATTAGCTTGCTTTCGTGTTTGTTTGTTTGTCCAGTACAAATCTTGCAATCGATTTTTAACTAACTTCCCGAGTAGCTAGACATTTCAAACTTTTCGAATAGCTCAGAACACGATGACAATACATTATTTGAATACTTTTTGCCATCTTTCAGCAGTATTTAATTCGTTTTCAGCAAATTTTGCTGTATGGAAGGTTAGTTTGGAAAAAATCCGCAGTTTATTTTATTTGTTTTGACATGACCCATAATATTTACAATCTTCAATTTGACAGGTTTCAAATTTATGATTTTTATAAATAAGAGATAAACATTTAATAACAGCAAAACAGGTAATACATCGATTATATTATTTCAAATATATCGATATATCGATGGTTTAAGAAAATTTAGAAACGTAGTATATAAAAAGTTCTTTTTATCTTGCAATTATTATTTTTTTAGTTGATCTCTAAAAAATTATAGATAATTCTGCTATTAGCTAACCCGCAATACTCATACGTATCGCATGAACAGATAACATTTTTATTTAAAGAGGTACTAGCATTATAAAAAATTTAAGTAAATTTGGGTGAATTCATATTGTACGTGCCAAGGCGAGATTTAGAGCCACCTCTAACCAAATCCAACCAGGCGTAATGAAATTTCTCTGGCACGTAGCGTACACTGCGTACAATATGAATTAGCCTAAATTTATTGTACTAAGAACATATTTAAACCTAAATAGTTAAGAGAAAAAACATTCGGTAAAGTGAATTTGTGAATTGTTCTGTGCTGTTTACAGAATCGATGTAATAAATTAATTGTTTTGCCCTAACAACTTCAACGGCTGAAAAAATTGGCTTAGAAAATTAACGGAGGCTCATTTTCCGAAGAAAAACAACCCTGCTGCATAAAGACCATGTAGAGTGTAGAGGTATAAAATTCGGTAGAGGTATTAAAGTATAAAATTCGATGGCACAGTACAATACTCTTTAGCCAAAAATTAAAGTTATTAAGATGTTAAGAAAAATACATTTAAGGTCAAGAAGCTGTCTAAAAATTAATGAAATAATGGGGGGGGGGTACCTTGGTCTTTAATTAGATCTTTGCATCTGATTTGATAAATTCGATTTGGAGCATCCATGTGGTGCCCGCTGGATATGAAAGTGACAAACTGTCAAACGGTGTCAAAGTGCTGCTAGGGGTTTTTTCCTTTATTATTTTACTTGATTTCATATTGAAAAAGTGGTTTTTATCATATATAATATTTAGTAATGTCTGAAGAAAACGAAAACGGCGATTCTTCAAAAGAACCTGATACGACAAACGCAGAAAATGTTGTTGATAATGAGACCTCAGTTACTCCAGTTAAAACAAATCAATCTGGAGGCGAACAAGAAGTGGTTTTATCTAATAGAAGAAGAAAGAAATTATCAAAACTTCAGAAATGGTTAGAATACAAGCCTATCAAGAGGTGAGACAATTTAGTTTCTTGAAATATCTCTATTGGATTACTTATTCCTTGATTTTATCTGTTGTTTATGATTTGAAAACCAACCTTTGTAACTTCTTGCAACAAAGGACTATAATATCTTCCTCACTTTATGCGCTGATTAAACTATTACTGCGTTCACACATCGTTATGGAAGCGATTTGCATCCGATTCGTTTTTAAAACGATATATTGTTCATACAAGAAAAGATACAGGTGATCGAAGTATTGCTTCGGAGCTTACAGATAGTAACAGAAGCTACCGTGATCGTTCCGAAGAACGAAAATATTTCTATAGATTCCGATTTCAAAAATTCCAAGACAGAAATCCGTTTTAGACATCAGGGAACACTTTTGGTTCCATGTCTGTCTGTCTGTGTATCACTCAATTTTTGCAAACCAACATATCTTTAAAACTACTTGTCCGATTTTATTGAAATTTTGATGTTGGTTCATAATTAGCTCATTGTTGGTTCCATATAAGTTTCAACCTTCTGCAGTCATTTGTTTCTTTTGTACATGCGCACAAACATACATTTCACTTAGTGCGTAGGCATCCGCAGGTAGACTCCGGCTAATTCGGATTGTACGTGACCCAGAAATTTTTCGAGTTGGACCTCTACCTGGTTTATATACAGGAGGGTTGTTTTTCTTCAGAAAATGAGCGGAGCTCCACGAAGCGGCTATTAAAAATTCAAGGGTACACAAAATTAAGGTTTTTAATTTAATATGCAGGATTTTATCACCTAACCTCCAAGTGGGGTCACGTACATTCCGAATTCACCGTAGACTCGTAATAAACAGCTTGGGTTTCCAGTGAAATCCGCGTCACGAAGGATTTGAAGTCCTTAGTTTCGCTTCCACTACTGGAAGCATCTTCAGGGGTGTGGTGCATCGTGATATTTACTTGAAGCATGTCTCATATGTCTTGTTGTTGCACCTATAGCTTCAAAAGTGCTTATCTGATTTGTATGAAACTTTTTTAGTTTATCGAAAGTAACCTGCAGATAGCCCCAAATTAATATGAACCGTCTGCGCTCTTTTGCTAAATTGATACTTTAATTCATGTAAAAAATCTAAACAATTTTGACAGTTTAAAAAAAAACAGGGGAAACAATTAAACAAAATAGGCAATAATGCTTTTAAAAGCTTAAAATCAATTAAGTACGTGATAGGATGCGAGGAGGCTATGTGCCACACCAACTTTTTACAGGCTCTTCCTGTAAGGTTTGTAACCTGAAGGTTTTGTAACCTTCCTTTCCTTAATATTTTTGCACTTCTTTAAATTGTTTACTCCTCTTATAAATAAAACAGAGGGGAGTAACAATCTTAAGAAGGTGCATAGACTGTTACTCTCCTTATAAAACCAAAAGTGTGATATTCCTTTGTCCCAAAGTGCATTGGACTAAACATCCCTTTGTCTTAATTGTTATTTAATAATAGTTCATCACGCGTCTAGTGCGGATAGTTGCAGTGTGGTGTTTGCACCCGAGCGTGAGCGAGGGTAGTAAAACCACACGAGCAATGCAAAATGCCGTTTTCCGCACGTGTTGCGTACCGTACTTTATCTACCATTGTTAGATTTTAATAATAGAAACAGAAAAAAATTCCTGTACGTAAGTTCGTATTTCTCTTTTGATAAAGATGACATTAATTCATTAGTTGTATTTATATGCCGAATTAATTATTTTGGGAGGTGTATTATTCCCCTCATATTCGCCATAATCACTTAAATGACTCATTGTTTTTCACAAAAAAAACTCTATATGTTTACTAGTTACTTTTATTAAACAAACAGCATTTTGTTAAATGTAAAGAAATTCGCTAATCATGCAAAAAGGTGAAGAATTCTTCTTTTTTACCGCCCTAGGGCAGAAAAAAGAGGAATTATTCAGTATTATGAGACAGACATGTGCAAAGAATACACGTATATATAGGGTTACCATATCACCCTCACATTTCATAAAATAAGTTCCTACATAAAGTAAAAGTTTTTATTTACGAATAGTTCAGTAAATGTTAAAAGGAGCGGAACCGTCTTCAAGTTAAAACGGTTAAACATTTAATAACGGTTTTGTACAACTTGAGACATTTAAGTAGTACAGATTTTTATGAAGAAGTTGTGAAAAAAAAAAGACTTTTTGAAAAAAATAAAAAGTTGTCAAAAATATAATAATAATGTAAATATAACAATAAACAATAATAGTAAACAAGAATAAGACAATTTACCATTTCGTTTTGTTATTTTTTAAAATACAGATTAAGTAAAACTTAATATGTTATATTACCTAGATACCTGTTATATATACCTATATATTATCAATTGGTCAATGTACAATTAGTTTAAAAAAATAAAAATTTAAAAAATAAATATGTATCATTTTATTAAAATATTTATTTCGTATCAATCGTAGATAAAAGTAATTTACATTCTAAAAAAAATCATAGGTGAGTAACAATCTAAAGAAGTTTTATTATTCAGGTTAATCATTAAGGTTACTTCAAACATAAAATAAATAAAGATAATATTAAATTACTAAAAAATTCAGATGCCTATGCTATAGAATGTTTACCTTCTAATTTTAGTTCTAGCTTTAGAAGTACTTATCTGATTTGTATGAAACTTTTATAGTTCATCGAAAGTAACCTGTAGTAAGTAAGTCGGTACCTGTTAATATTGTTCAGATGTTTATTTTTCCACAGAGCCATTGAAAGAGATAAAGCAAAGAAGAGGAAACTAGAAGCCAAATTAAATAATATAAACTTAGGACCAAGTAGAAAAGCACTTAAAAAAGTTAAGATGGCAAAGAGTAGTTGTAAAGTCAATGTCGTTATCGACTTCTCCTTTAATCATCTTATGAATGAGAAGGTAAGCTCTGTTTAGATGTATTTACCTTAAGTTTTCACATTGGTATGATTACTTTATTGATTTAGTCTGTAGTAGTAGTCTAGTACTTCCTACTTGAACGGGTAGGACGAACCACTTGTTCGAACCTTTCAATTAAGCCATCACTTTTTACGCCCTGTGGTGGAGAATTCCAGCTACTTCACATATCACACATTTATACATTATACCGCCGAAGCGAGTATGGTGTGGTCATTAGTAAGCTATATAAGCGTGCGTCAAAGTGTGGGGGAAGAGTGCCCCATAGGGGGTGTCCCTCGCCCTGCTCCGTCCTCGAACCATAGATACAAAACACATCATCATGACACGGATCGAACCCACATCAAAGAGTGGGGTAAGTGTGCCCGATAGGGGGTGTCCCTCACCCTGCACCTTCCTCGAACCATAGATACAAAACACATCATCATGACACGGATTGAACCCACATCAAAGAGTGGGGGAAGAGTGCCCCATAGGGGGTGTCCCTCGCCCTGCACCGTCTGTGATTCATTGATGCAATTCAGAGTATCATGGCTCAGGATCGAACCCACAACGTTAAGTTGCCTCGACTTATTGATAGCTGAGCGAGCACCTTAAGATGCTCGGCTACCCGATTTAGTGTGTAAGTTTTCCGAGGTCTTCATCACACAAGGTTGAAGATCATCTGCTGATGACTTCACTAGAGGGATTGTGTGTCCTGATGTTTTGCTTCCAAGGCTGGAAACATATTTACAAAAGTAAATGTTGTATTGAAGAAATAGTAATATAAAATTACTGTTTCTTCAGCGTGTGTTACTATTTACTTAGCAACATTTACTAAAAATGCCTCTTCAGTCTGTTCCAAACTAGAGTTAGTGTGTTGACAGCAAGGAAAATCAAGTGACACACAGATTAGCCAACCTCTGAGGGAAAAAACATTAAGATTTATCTTTGCCTAGTTGGTCCGACCTTTTGTCCAAGAAAATCTCAAGATCTCATTGGCTCCCCAACCCATTTGCTAGTTTTTCCCCTGCTGTAATGCACTAACTCGCGTTTAGAACAGGCTGTAGGGAGTTAAAATGATTAGTCTAAAAACCAACAAACTGCAGTTGTTACAACCAATATAAATTACACATCTTCATTACCATGATAAGTAAGTAGTGCAGTTTTACTAATACTTTGTTTACGTAAGTGGTAAAAGTGTAGCAAATTGTTTAATTATTATTCTTTGTTATAGGATTTAAATAAATGCCTTAAACAATTAGGATTTTGTTACGGAGCAAATAGAAGAGTTCAAAACCCAGTACAATTTTACGTTACCAGTTTTACAGGAAAGGCAAAAAAGGAAATGGAGAAAAATGACGGATATACTAACTGGGATGTAAGTATAGTAATGAGATTGTACTCTTACTAAGTTCATCAATCAATCATAAGTTTATATACAGTAGAACCTTGATAAGAAGTGTCTCAAGGGGATAAGGGAAACAGTCTTGTTATCGAGGTGCTCTTTTTGTTGAGGGTCGGGTTATCAAGGGTATTTTGGCCATCAGTCGTGTTATCGAGGTTAATAGAATGTTGGGAGCGGGTGGGGTGGGGTTTTCAAGTCTAGACTTGTTCAAGGTCGACCCATTCTTGTATAGTCGCGTTATAGAGGTTGATTTCTCAAAACGACTTGTTATAGAGATTCTCAGTTACGTTGTGAATCGGAAAAAATTCGTGTTATTGAGGTTGTTTGGATGATAATAGTTGCATTATAGAGGTTAATTTAACATTATGTGTTATGGAAATCTCAAGGGGATTTGAAAATTGCACTTGTAATTGAGGTTTTTCGTGTTATTGAGGGTCGTGTAAGCAAGGTTCTACTGTAATTGTTTTAGTTCTATTATAATTTCTTGATGGATTTTTTTTTTTTTTTCCAGGTTAATTTTCACGATGAAAGTTTCCTTGAAGTATTTGATAAAGATAGTATTATTTATCTGACCAGCGATTCAGATAATGTCGTTCATGAACTTATTGACAATAAAGTTTATATAATAGGTGGTTTAGTCGATCATAATTGTTACAAAGTAAGTGTTGATAATTAAATAATAATAAATAATGTTGATAATTTATGGAAAACAAAAGGTGTACTTATAAAAGTTATGATGTATTAATTTCTAGCCAATGACGTATTAATTGTAAATTAATTATACTAATTTTAATGATTTTTATTTTCAGGGGCTTTGCTTAAAAACAGCTGAAGAAATGGGAATTAATCACGCTAGGTTACCAATTCAAGAAAATATCGACTTAAAAACTAGAAAAGTTTTAACTATTAATCATGGTAGTGAACAGCATCTTGACTAGTTTTGTATCCATTTTATACATAAAATAAAAATACAGTGGAATTCACCTATAACGATCTTCAAGGGACCTTGTAAAACTGATCGTAATATTTGAACATCGTATCCGATATAAAATGAAAGATGAACGAAATAATCATGTTAATGAGCCTATCAATAACCATTCTTAGAAAAAGGAAGGGGAGAGTAGAGTGTTGTTTTGTCGGGCATTCGAGCAGTTTTCTTTTCTTTTTAGGGTTTTGTAGATCACACATTTATACATTATACCGCCGAAGCGAGTATGGTGTGGTCATTAGTAAGCTATATAAGCGTGCGTCAAAGTGTGGGGGAAGAGTGCCCCATAGGGGGTGTCCCTCGCCCTGCTCCGTCCTCGAACCATAGATACAAAACACATCATCATGACACGGATCGAACCCACATCAAAGAGTGGGGTAAGTGTGCCCGATAGGGGGTGTCCCTCGCCCTGCACCGTCCTCGAACCATAGATACAAAACACATCATCATGACACGGATTGGACCCACGTCAAAGAGTGCCCCATAGAGGGGTGCCCATCACCCTGCACCGCGGACTCATTGATAGAATTCGGAGTATCATGGCACTGGATTGAACCCAAGACCTCGAGTTTCCTTGACTCATTGATAACTGAGCGAGCGTCTTAAGCTAGCTAGCGTCTTAAGCAGCCACCCTGGCTCTCTCCATGTTAATGCTAAATGACATGAGCATTTTTCCAAAAAAAGTGCGGTTTTTTTGCCCACTCTGTACAACTTACTTTTAATCAGGGGGGTGGCATTCGTTGAAAAATCCCGTGTCCCATCATGACGTCACAAAACTTGGAAAATAGTTTGTGCAACGGCTCATAGAATGCGCTGCTCTCAATAATTTCAAGAAANTTCCAATAGTAATTAAATGTACATATATGAGAAAGTTTGTCTGAGTTGTCTCGGACCGATTTTTAAATTCTAAAATGAGATCGCTTTACCTGAATTATTGTTATACCTGAACTTAAATCATTGCACATTATATAGAAAACCAACCAAATGCATTGATCGCAATCGTTATACCCGGAATTATCGCTGTATCCAGGTTCGTAATAGGCGAATTTCACTGTATAATGTGGTCCGCTTTTATGTGTATTATTTATTAAATACTTTCCTGTCTTTCTGGGTAAATAATTACTCATTTTTAATTGTTTGAATGGTGTTATTTATCCCTTATTTTGAAACATCTTTAAACTTTATTTGAGGTCTTAGTTTTAAAAAAATAATTAATAAGTGGAATCTTTTAAAATTGTCAATTTATAATTATTATATAAGAGTCACGATGCCTAGTTTACACCTAGTCACTGACTTCTATCCTCAAAAAGGCAGGAAAGAATTTAAAGGTTGAAGAGGTTGTGTAAGGAAATTGCAATCTGCCCTCTTAAAATTGGTCCGTAGAATGCTTTTACTTACTTATTTGATGATCTAATTAATTACTTAAGATGAATCAGAGGTCGGCTTATGAATACAGTAAAAAACAATTAATTTGATTACCAAGCTAAGTGTATTGTTAGATAGTTGTTTACCCCTTCTTCTTTACAAAATAAATGAATAATATAATCCCAGTTTTATTATTGATAGCGGTATATAACTGATAGCGATAGCGTGCAAAAAAGTGTCTGATTAACACCAAGCCAGAATTTTGTGTATAAGTAAATGTTTAGGTGCCTTTTTAAGAATATGTGGTCGGCTAAGTTCGTCTGTGGGACATAGCTTGGCAATGGCATTTGAAAAAAACAAACCGGTGGAGAGCAGCCATGTCCTGCCCTTTTTGGTGGACAATGTGATTTTCATGATCCTGATTACGAATTTAGTTAGTAGACCAATAATCAAGTTAATGGTAGTTTGTCACTTGACAGGGGAACACTTTGATTTTGAATAATATTTGACTAACTAACCTATTAAGTGACAAACTATCATCAACTTGATTATTACTCTACTGACTAAGTTCGTGCTCAGGATCATGGAAATCACGTCCACCATAAAGGACAGGACATGACCACTTTCCACCGGTTTATTTTTTTTCAAATGCCATTGCCAAGCTATGTCCCACAGACGAACTTAGCCAACCATATATTCTTAAAAGGCACCAAAACATTTACTTATACAAAAAATTCTAGCTTTGTGTTAGTTTACTTTTTTGCACGCTATCTCTTTCCATATTTTGGACTATCCGTGTAATGTTAATTTGTTTATTTCAGTGTTTGAGGTTCTAGTTAACGTCTCTAATGGTTCCACGTGGAAAGATGCTCTACTTAAAGTCATTCCAAACAGGAAGGGTGCAAGTGAAAAATGCGATGATTCAGTTTCCACACAAGAAGACCAAGTTAAAAACTCATCAGACACTAATAACGAAATTGAATCCAAAACACCAGTCAGCTAACATTAAATTTTATTTAAAAAAATGTAATATTAAATTTTATTAATATTTTACTCAGGTTTCTTAGAACCTATGTATTAAATCATTTTTGAACATAAAAATGAGAATTCACTGAGACTTTTTAAGATAAGAAAAAAATGTATTGTGAGTTAATTATTATTTAATTTCAGACTTAATAAAATTAAGAAAAATAAAATAATAGAACTATTACAATACTATATTATTAAAGAAAGATGATACAAAAATAAATAATATTTTATTTATGTACCATAAAAAAAACTGTTTGTCTGTCCAGCATTATTTCTTTTATTCTTCCCACAAAAATGAAAGATAAAATTCTCCAGCATTCAACATTCAATTAAGTTTTGATGCCTCAAAAAGAGGCCAGTAGAGCCAGAGATACAGTAAAAGTAGAGATATCGATGAAAATAAATCGGATTTGGTTGAAAATCAAAAGAACACCACATGTTGAATGCTTGAGTGCTCGCCTTGCGATAAGGCAAGTTAAGCAGCCTCGAGCAGGGTTAGAAGATAGATGGGTGACCGCTTTTCTGACCACAGCTCTGGGCTCGATTCCAGGACCAGGCCCCCTGCTCAATGTCCACCCAGCATTGCTTAAACAAATAGGAAGCTCCTCGTAAGAGTGGTACCACCAGGTTTCAGCCTGGAAACCATGATGATGACACTCCTGGTTGTAATACAACTAGGAGGAGAGTCATGGTTGACAACCATATATTCACGCGAGTGTGAAGATTTCGGTCACTAACCCAGGTCTGTTCAATGGGCCCATCTAAGTGGCCTGGGTCTTCAGGTGTATAAGCCCTCAGGAATTAATAATACCAGCCCATAAAAACCAAGTTTTTATTATAAATCCTTTATAGTTTTGCATTTTAGTTCTGAAGGGAAATATTGGTATTCATTCATTTCAATTTTAAATAAATAATTTAAAATTAATTAATTAGTAACATTTAATTAATTATTATATTTGTTACAATGATTTTGTACCGGTAGAGAGTCGAAATGCCAAGATTCAGCAAGATTGGATAATTAATTGAATTTTTATTTATTGTATTACTTTTTTAAATTTAATTATCCCATTCATTTTGAAAAAGA
>KZ651417.1:928160-944538 GCA_001010745.2 Gerris buenoi | reverse complement strand
CACATATATATATATATATATATATATATATATATATATTGTTTTTTTGTACACCAATAAGTAAAAAGGTTTTTTTTTTTTTATTTTATGGTTAATTCCAGGGGCATTTTAAAGTGGGTGCCCATAGAGTTACAGAATTTAAACCCTTTATTTTTGCAGTTTTTTAAAATTTGAAAAAAAATGATTAAGTTGGATTTGGATCATCTTCTGGTTCGATTAGTTCAAATTCACTAGAATCCGAATCGGAGTGCTCTTCTATCGGAGCGACTAACGGAGATACTAAGTTCGGACCAAGTGTGTCGGCAAGTGCTCTTTTCAAAGCGGCACTTAGTGTCGAGCCGTTGAAGTGTGTCGGTCTAAAACTAAGCGCTGATTCCTCGAAACGACTCACAGCTTCGAGTGCGTTGGGATCTAGACTAAGTGAATATTCACGATCTAGACTCGACTCGTCGTGACTCGGTATAGGTTCCACGGGGAGCACGTCCATATCTGAACTTGGAGTTGAAACTGCAGAGAGAAAGAAAAAAAAAAAGAAAATAAACAATTACAACATAATTATAAAATATCATTATATACAGGTGGGCCAAAAGAAAAGAAAAAATAAAAATAAAAATAATAATAACACTTTATGAACACTTATACCTCAGCTTCTATAGTAGATAGAGATATGGGGTTTGCAGGGTCTAAAAACTACATTCTTCTACTTTAAATTTCATATCTATAACTTTAAAAACTATTGGATCAAATCCATGAAAAGCAGTTGGTAATAGGGTCTTAAAAAAAGTTGTTGTCCAAGTAGTAATCTTGTCTTGTATTATACTTTTGATGGAGGGGGGGGGGATCTTTTTAGGTAAGCGGTAGGTGTCCCTCAGTGATATAACAAGCATTGAAGATGTCTTAAGCACAATGTTGCCTGAAGTCTGAACAATTCTCTTTCGAATTGTTAACAAGGAGCGATGGGACGGGGTAACATCTTGCATAAACATGTAATTTAGTATTTGATCTTAAATTTCAGACAAAATTGTGCTCAACCCATCTTCAATGTTTGTTATAACACCAAGAGACTCCCCCGTTCGGTAATTTATTCTATCAAAACTATAATACTAGACAAGATCACTAGCTGGACGACTTATGGCTTTTACCCAATCATTTTTAAAGTTATAGATATGAAATTTAAAGTAGAAGAATGTAGTTTTCAGACCCTGCAAACCCCATATCTCTATCTACTACAGAAGCTGAGCTACAAGTGTTAAAAAAAATGCAGTTTTTTTGGCCCACCCTGCATGTTTACTTTTGTACATAATCTGTGAAAGTTTTAACTTTCAAGGTAGACGGAAAATGGGTTAGAAATCTTAATAAAAAAAAAAAATAATAAAAAATTGAATAAAATTCTATTGTAATATAAGTATTTCTTTTAATTTTATTTAAAATTATTTTTCACTTTTCACACGACTTAGAAATTTAAAAATTGAATTATTACAGACTTATTTTTGGGTCTAAAAAGCAAACTTACTTCTTAATAAGTTGATTTATAAAAAGAAATGTTTTACAAAACAAGCTTCTATTCGTATTCTTCTCAGCAAACCCTTTCATTTGATACCCATATCATGTGCGCACTTAAAAAATAACTAGTTCTCCATCTTGAACTGCCCGCCATATTGGATTTAGAATGACTTCACTTAGCTTATCATACATTGTTATTCAAACTAAACGTGTAGGCAAAATTTCAATTCAATCGGTTGAAGATAACTGATTTAAAATTCAGTTGCAAGATTTGAACCGAACATACATACATACATACATACATACATACATACATACATACATACATACATACATGCATACATACATACATACATACATACATACATACATACAGACATACAAACATTGCAGGTTAAATAAAAAGCTTGTAAAATGAATTTAAAAGTCATCTTGTATCTTGTACACTTAAAGATATCAGAATAGATTTCCTTTTCTTACTCTTAAGTTAGTCATAAAAGTGCTGAAGATTATTTCATTAAAATATTTCGTCCCTTAAAGAACATAATCAGGCCTGTTATATATGGTTATGTTTGTAATTTCAATAAAGTCAGTATAAAAACAATTAACACTTGCTTTTCCTGTTAAACTAAAAGTTGCCAAAATGAGCTAATAAAGGAAAAATACCCTTACATACATATAAATAAAAAAAAAAATAAAAATAAAAAAAATTAATAGCTTACAGATAACAAGAGTTTACAAATTGACTAAATTACATGAAAGAGACATTTTTAACAACGTGCAATTATTAAAAAGTGCTAATTTAATAAGGTAACTTAAACTAATCCTCAGCAGTTTTTACTCATTTCATTTTCGAAACCATAGGCTCTACATGAGCACTTAGAGTATCTCTAAAGAAATTGAAGTTAGATGCAAATCACTAACCAGTTCGCAATGAGTCACACTCATTTTAATTAATCAGGACACTACAGACAGTGGACATAGTCACTAACAAGTCAGTAACAGCTTTGCTAATCAGTTTTCAGCTACCTCAAACTGTTGACTCGCAAATAACTTGAGTATTTCATATTTTTAATAATAATTTAACCTTTTTTTTACAAAAATGAACGATCAACAACAAGGGAATATAAAATTAGTTGGTGAAGTAATAAATATCCGTCATATTTGCAACTTTCCTACGAGTAGAGCAAGGGAAATCATTAGCACTACTTCTAAATAAGTGTCTTTATACGATAGAACCTTAAAATTTGTCTTATCTGAAAGTTGGAGTTCATTTGCAGCAATGAAAAATAGCAGTTGTATTTTTTTTTTTTTAATACAAATGAACCCAATATCTTCTGATTTTTGAGTAGGTCAGATGTGCAGAAATGCATCACGTATAAGTTAGTAATTCCAATCACAAACCATTTTTTTTTTTTTTTGGTAGCTCCATGTGCACAGGGTAAAAGCAGAAAAGCAGCAAAACTAACTGAGGACCTTAAACTTAGTAAGAATAATAATAATAGATTTCTGATGTAAACATTAACATCACTGTCATAACATATAAATTGTGTAAAAATATATTGGATTATTTTATCATGCTTTAATAGCTTTAATACATCATAAAGCAAACTGTCAATAAAAAGTTTCAAAAATTAAAAATTATTTCTTATAAATAAATAAAACTACTAGTTTTGTTCAAACCGATATTCCCTATTAATATGTAGACTAAAATGAACCAAACAGCTTGGTTTTCCAGTGAAATCCGTGTCTCGAAGGGGGTGAAGTCCTTGGTTTCGCTTCCACTACTGGAAGCATCTTCAGGGGTGTGGTGCATCGTGATGTTTACTTGAAGCAACAACAAGACATACTGCTTCAAGTAAACACCATGATGCACCACACCCCTGAAGATGCTTCCAGTAGTGGAAGCGAAACATCAGACTTCATCCCCTTCGTGACATGGAAGCCTATGCACCAAGCTAAAATAAAGCAGTTAAAAGTGTTATGCGCCGACCCCAATTTGCATTATTTGTTTATTCTTTCGTATTTATAGATAAATAACAATTTCTGGCTCAATTAGATGGCTGGAAGAGGGTTAATTAGCCCTCAACAATCAGCCACAATATTGACACTAATGGAAAGGATTTGAAAAATAAACACAAATAATGCACTATAGGCTCGTCACCCAGTACTTTTAACTGCTCGCAACTAGTTTTGACTAATAAAAACTGATATTAACAAGAAATTTATCTAGAATTTTGACAAAATCACTATGCCAAAAGTATTTCTGACTAGGAAATTCAAGTTTTAACTAATTTTGGGGTTTTCTGGTAATAGATACACACATAAACAATCAAACTTTTAAAAGCATACTATAAGGAAAAAACAAGTACAATACTTTAAAACTATTTAATCCACATAATTTCTATAGTCTAAAAACAAGCTTTATTTGAGTAAATAAAGTAAATATTAGCGTTAGAAAACAGCAAGAACTATATTAATTTTACTTACTACAAAAAGGTTAAAAGAATGCTTGGAAACAAAAGAGAAATAGATAAAGAAAGTAAAATTATAATTTTTAAAAAACAAACAGATACAAATAGTGATTATTAGATGTAATTAAAATTTTATAAGTTTTCATATCATGCCATGCAAAATAAGTAAGAGATTACAAAAAATACAATAAAACTGGATTACTCCACCACACTCATATGACCCAGCTAGAGGTTTTCAAGATTGAATTTTTAATCATCGATTGATTTTTAAATTTACACCAAACCTCTTAAAGATCTTTATTCATTCCTTCTTCTTCCCTTTTTCAATTTTAATTCATTTTTTAAAATATCAGTCCCTTTCACCTGTAGCATAGGGTCTAGGTTAAAAAAAAAAAGTTGTTCGTCCTACCGTTTATAGTACTAATAATATGAACTAGTACTACATACAACAAAACTTCACAATGTCCCTAAACTATCAAAATATAGTCAGCATACTAATATAAAATAAAAACAGGTAATAAGAAACTTTCAAGAGCACCAACACCAAAACACCAAACATATATAATAACAAATTATAATTATTATTAATAAAAAGTGATAATTATTTGGCAAACTATTAAAATGGCAAATCATTAATACTTTTAAACCAAAAAACATATAATACTAAAAAACCATCAATAAGTATAACAAAGATAATAATCCATAAATAAGTACGTAAAAAGTGCAAAATTATACAAAATATACATTATACATTTTCCAGATACGGTTAAAATTTGTATAAAAACAAAGTATAAAAAAAGTAAGTAATATGAAAAATGCAACAAATGTAAAATCTTAGGATATTTTTATACATTAGAAAATACAAAATCAGAATGTGTTGAGTACATTGTAATTCAGTACGGTGCAATTTTTTTTTCTTAAATAGCCAATACCTTTACTTCTGGTTTTAAAAGCCTTAAGAATTGGCTCTTTAAAAAAAGAAAAGGAATATAAAAGTGCTGAAGGATTCTTATTGTAATAATTCATAGTTATT
Source organism: Gerris buenoi (assembly GCA_001010745.2). Taxonomy (NCBI): domain Eukaryota; kingdom Metazoa; phylum Arthropoda; class Insecta; order Hemiptera; family Gerridae; genus Gerris; species Gerris buenoi. The sequence goes on along the minus strand of KZ651417.1, from coordinate 939,528 downwards.
GTTAAACTCTCAAATAGTGAATTGAACATTTTCCATTTTTTATTAGTCAATAAAAAATTAGAGGTAGATTTTAAAAATAACAAATTAAAAAATGTTTGTTAAATAGTTCAGTATTCAGTCCCACCCCCCAAAAAAAGGTAAAGTAATTTTAAATAAAAAATAATAGGTACAAAAAATTAACAGAATAGTAAAAAAGAGATAGATGACAATAATAATTGTTATGAAGTGAAATCCCGAAATCTCAACCAACAACCAATCACAGACAGTATTTTTCTTTTGTAAACGAGAGAATAATTAATAAAATATAAATATNTAATTATATATATATATATTTTTTATGATATAAATTAGTCCTAATAAAATAGCAAAATAGTAATTTCTCGCATAAGATAGGAATTATATCTGATAAAATAGCAAAATAGTAAAAATTATTAATGTGATAATTAATTTAAGAATTAAGAAGCAATATCTAATAATGAATAAGACAACAATAAAATATATAAAGGGTGCGGCAAAAGTTCGGCAATGGCTGATTATCTCCCTTAATATTTGAGATATCAAACTGCAGTTTGTTGCAATCTTTATCATGCATAAAAAACTACTTTTTTTGGTGGGTACCCATTTTCCCTACATTTTGGTTGCCGTCATATTGGATTAAACTTTAAAATTTAAAATTGGAACCCCTATACTGTGATACATATTTGGAAAGGCCTTGAAAAAAGAAAACATTTGCCGCAAACCAGAGCTTTTTTACCTTCGCCGTTTTAAAATGGCGGCCAGTTGAAATTACAAAAATGATGCTATTTTTTCCAAATTTTTATTTTTATTTTGTTGCTATAGCAACACATGTAGTCATGTTACTCGAAACCGTAAATGAAATTAATTCTTTTTTTAAGTTTTCAGTTTAAAATAGGATGATTTTACTCTTAATTTTTTTTTTTTTTTTTTTCTCTTGAAGTATTTTAGTAGCAATCAAGCGTTGAAAATGTCAATTTTGAAATTTCAACTGGCGACCATTTGAAACGGTGAAAAATAAAAAGCTCTGGTTTGAGGCAAATGTTTTCTTTATTCAAGGCCTTTCCAAATTTGAATTGCAGTATAGGGGTTCCAATTTTAAAGTTGAATCCAATAATGGTGGTAACCAAAATGGCGGGAAAATGGGTAACCACCCAAAAAAGTATTTTTTTTTTATGCATGCTTAAGATTACAAAAGATTACAACAAGATTACGCAGTTTGATATCTCAAATATTAACGGAGATAATTAGCTGTTGCCGAACTTTTGCCACACCCTGAAATATTCTAAATAAATAAATAAAGCGCTTAAAACATGCTTCTAAGTGCTGTAAATTATAAAAAAAAATCCATGCACCTTAAAGTTAAGAATGCAACTACCAATTAAACCAAATGGTAGAAAACCAAAAGTGCTTTGTTAATTAGGAATGGTGATATTTACTTTTCTTTAACAATTTTAATCTCTCACCATTGGTCTTTTCAACATTTTCTCCGCTAGCTAAATTAAACAGAGATAAATTTTCTTTGTTCTGCTCCGGGAGATATTCCTCCACACCAGTATCGCCATCTGTTAATAAAACAATGTTATCTCATAATTAAAATAACATTTATAGGTTTTTGTATTTTATTTTTAATTTTGTTGATACCTTTTTAGTTTTAATTGAATTCAATGGTAACAGTCAAGAAATTTCAGGTTTTAAAATAATTAACTTTTTTTTATGGACACGTTTTCTTAACGCTTTTTTGTTAATGTTGGATTTTTATGATAGCTAGCTTTAAACTTAATTTCAAATCAATATAATCGATCATTTTTATGTCTTCTATTTCCACATTTCTAATTTTCTTTTTATTATACCAATGACATTTCTTTAAAAATTCTAAAACACTATACAAATTACAGTAGAACCTCGCTTTCAAGACCCTCAATAACATGACAACCTCAATTACAAGTGCAATTTTCAAACCCCCTTGAGATTGCCATAACCCATAATGTTAAATTAACCTCTATAACATGACTATTATTATCTAAACAACCTCAATAACACGGATTTTATCTAATTCACAACGTAACTCAGAACCTCTATAACAAGTCGTTTTGAGAAGTCACCTCTATGACGCGACTATACAAGAATGGGTCGACCTTAAACAAGTCTATACTTGAAAACCCCACCCTATCCCGCTCCCAACATTCTATTAACCTCTATAACACGACTGATAGCCAAAATAACCTTGATAACACGACCCTCTACAAAAAGAGCACCTCGATAACAAGACTGTTTCCCTTATCCCCTTGGGACACTTCTTATCGAGGTTCTACTGTATTTTTCTTTTTTTATTGCCATGCTATTATAAAGGTGCATCTTATACAAATACAGCACTTGATATTTACAACTGGGTAGAACTACAGTTGCACAGTACCCCTGCTCAAAATTTATTATTAGCCCTTTTTTTTAAGGACATAATTCCTTTTATATTCTTTAAAGATAATATTTCTTATTTCTATTCACCGCAAGAATAATATACCTTTGTCTAAATAACTTTTGGACAATGGAATATCACTCATGAGGGGACGGACGCTATAAGAAGGCCCCCCCCCCCTCTTATAACTCATTTTTATTCGTCATTGTAGGACTTTGCACTAATAATTTTTGCATTGATCTTATTAACTCTTATCATTATAATAAGTTCTATTTTATATATATTGTAAGTATATACTAAATATAAAGCCTATTACTGATAACTGCAGACCTACTACTAATAAACCATAGTAGAACAAACTCATTTTGAAGACTACAACTATATTTTACCGCCAGTGGGGGTCATCTAGGGGCTAGGGGGTGATCTGACCCTCCAAGGGGTTTTGGGAGTGTGGAATGCCCCTTGGGTGGGGGGGGGGGCTGCAGGACTGCAGTACAATATCTTTACTGTAAGTCATGGGTGTTAGCAGTTAATTATTAGGGGCTGCATACGGCGGGGGGTTGGGACCCTCACCCGGAAAAATTTGAAAATATGGCCTCTCAGAACAGCGCTTTTATGCATTTCTGTGGTAAAATTTGATTTTATTACTTAGTCATAAAATAGTCATTTTTGGCTCGATTATATAGTGTAGTTTGTTGGCAAACAAGTATGAACATTAACACAAGTATTTTTTTTAAAAAATGTAATAAAAACTTAAAAGCATAGTTCTTGTAACACAATAAAAGTAGTGCACTTAATCATTCCCTTTGTCTACTATACCTAAAAAATTTTTGTTCTTGAGAAAGGAAATTTATCACAGTTCGTTACCTTTGGTAAGCTTGGGAGCAAAAGGGAGATTTTTAATATTTTCGTTTATATATATCTACATTAGGCCCACGACAACAGACCTTAATTTTATACTTAGAAAAAAATAAATGCCTTAATTGGAATAAATGCAGTTGATTTAGCTTGGCAATAACAAATCATGTTGCTAAAACTACGCATCTATAAATTATGTCATATATTAACAAAATATGTGTTTTTTTTTAAACGAAATAATCTATTATCGGTGTTTCTATTGAAAACCGCGACATTTTGCCTTAATTACCACACCTGGCTAACATAATATTAAATAATATTATTTTTAATAATTAATAATATTATTATTTAATAATTAAGTCATAATTATTGGCGTAATTGGGTGTTCGAGGCCTAAGTCAGGGCCCATTAGGGAAGGTCCAGGCCCCCCGGCAATTGCCGTACCTGCCACCCCCTCTCGACAGGCCTGATGGGCGGGGATTTCAAGTCTAGACTTGTTCAAGGTACCTCATTCCTGTACAGAGTCGCATTATAGAGGGTGACTTCTCAAAACGACTTGTTATAGATGTTCTAAGTTATGTTATGAATTGGAAAAAAATCCGTGTTATTGAGGTTGTTTGGATAATAATAGTCGGGTTATAGAGGTTAATTTAACATTATGTGTTATGGCAATCTCAAGGGGATCTGAAAATTGCACTAGTTGAGGTTTTCGTGTTATTGAGGGTCGTGTTAGCGAGGTTCTACTGTATTAAATGTCCTCTTAAGAATAATCAATAATTATTAGGAATTGAAATGACATGATACCTTTCGGTTGTAGGAACACTGCGATACGAGTGAAGACGGAAGCCAATTTCTCCCGAGTCTCAGCGGACATGAGACGGAACACAATACCAGGCATGAGTATGGCTGACATGACGAGCATGTACAATAGCCAGAAGCCGGATACTGCAGACCCGACTTGAATCATGACTAATAGACAGCTCACCATAACACCGCAAAACTGAAACAAATTACACGTATATAATAATAATAATAAATAATAATAATAATAATAAATCAGTGGTAATCCTCGTTCAAGGCCATCACTACGTCAAAAGAGATTTTAAACTAAAAGTTATAGTCTAAGTACTCTTGAACCGAGTAAAAAGCTTTACTTAATAGAAGTTCCTTGACTTGTGTCTTGAAATTATCTGGTGGAAGATTAACTATTCCTATGTCTAGCTTATTTATGAGCTTGATGGATTGATGGTGCGGTGATAGTGTTGTCAGATGGAGACGATGAGCTGGTATATTGATTCTATTTGCATTTCTGGTTGGATAAGTATGACTCTTCTGAATTAGTTGCTGGTAGTAAGGTTGGATTGTAGTTAGCAGATTTAATATGTATATGGATGGAAGAGTAAGGATTTTATGTTTGATGAACAGCGGCTTGCAGGTCTCATTCCATTTTTCACTAAAGACGATCCTCAAAGCTTTCTTTTGACAGATAAAAATGTCATTACTGTGCGGAGAAGACCCCCACTCAGATATACAATACGACAGTCTAGAGTGAAACTGGGCGTAATAAACTAGTTTCAAGATATTGGTTTCAAAAGTTAAAGCTAATCTTCTCAGAAGATATAATGTTTTAGATAAAGATCCTTTAAGTTTTGTCAAGTGAGCTTTCCAAGACAAGTTAGACTCGAGTTGGACTCCCAGCAGCTTTACAGGTAAGTATATTTCTTCTTTTTTCTTTAACGTAAATAACAATTTTTGATTTTTACTTTCATTTAAGGTTAATTTGTTGGTGGTAAACCATAGCTTAGCTTCTTCTAATATCTCAGTCATATCACGTTCTAGAAAATTTCTGCAATTGCATTTTAGGGCAAACGTTGTATCATCTGCAAACTTAATACATATTCCTTTAGAAGCACCTAGGTCATTTATATATAGTAGAAACAGTAATGGTCCTAATACGGATCCTTGTGGAACTCCATGAGTGATAGATGTAGGTTCGCTGTTTTTACCTCTAAATTCAGTATACTGTTTTCTATTATCTAGGTAGGATGCTATAAGACTATGTGGTATTCCACGAATTCCATAATGGTAAAGTTTCTCTAAAAGAATTTTGTGGCAAACACAATCGAATGCTTTTGTTAAGTCGCATGAAAGTAGAATTACCTCTTCTTTGTTCTCAAAAGCTTCATAGATATATTCCGTAATAGCTCTGATGGCATCTGCTGTTGATAATCCTTTGCGAAATCCAAATTGGTGTTTGTTTAAAATATTAAATTTACTAATGAAGCTTATTAACCTTTCTTTTATTATTTTTTCATAAACTTTACCAAGTATCGGAGTTAAGGAAATAGGTCTAAAATTGTTTGGATCATTTGGATTGTCCTTCTTATATATAGGGATAACTCTACTGGTTTTTAAGCAATTTGGAAAAACACCTTCAGTCATAGATAAATTAATAAGTTCACTCAGTGGTTTAGCAATAACATCTTTAATAGCTTTAACTAGTTTATTATTTATATTAAAAGAATCGTTTGATGTAGATGAATTTAAATTAGAAATTATATCTTTGATCTCTTTTTCATCAGTAGGGAACAAAAATAAACTATTCAAGTTAGGTTTCTCCATATAACTAGATGGTTTTTTTACTGTGGTTCCAAGTTTATCTGAGAGGGATTTACCTATTCCAGTAAAATGATCATTTAGCTGTTTAGCATTCAATTCTGACATACATTGTAGTTTATTACTAGAACCGGTTTCATCATTAATGTATTTCCATATTTTTTTAGGATCTTTAACATTGTTTTTAACATATTCTGAATTTATTTTATATCTTTCTTCTTTTAGTGTCATTTTATATGTTTTTTTCATTTTTTTAATTTTTTGTTTCAGGATAGCAGAAGAAATATCTCGATTCAAGGAAGTCAAGGTAAGTATAGTTTCTCTTATTTTCTTTAATTTTGGTGAATATATCTTTTTCTTATTTTTATTTTGTGTATTTATTTGTATTTCTTTTTCAGGGAAAGCGGAGCTGATAGATGACACTAAGAAATCCCAGGCTTCTTCACAGTTTTTATCTTTTATAAGTTTATTAAATATATCACTATTTATATTGTGTTTAAGATTTTCTAAGCCCTCATGAGTAAAAATTCTTTTTTTGATTACCTTTAGCTCTGGTTTATTCTTCTTACTTATTCTTTTGATCTGACACTGTAAGGATATATGATCGGAATATTGATATTCTGATTGTTCCGTTATTATACCAGGTATATTAGTAAATATATTGTCTAAACAGGTTCCACTTGCTGGTCTTGTGACTTTATCCCATGTAGGATATAGACCATGTGCAGTTAAGATGTTATTTAATCTGGTGGTATCCTTACTCTCTTTAAGTAACTGATTAATATTTATGTCACCAACAATATAAATAAATTTTGCCATTTTTAGAGCTTTATCAAGACATTCTTCAAGTTTATTAAAAAATATTTCAACATCACTATCTGGTGTTCTATACAAACATATTATTAAAGTGTTTGATTTCTTAAATTTAATTGCAGATATTTCAAAGTCAGACATTATTGCCATATCTTCAAGTAGTTTACAGTTTTCAAAATTTTCATAATTATTATTAACATATATAGCGGAGCCACCACCTCGTACATTGTCAGGTCGGCAATATGCTGACCCCAGTTTAAAGCCTGGAACTGCATAGTATTCCGTTTGTTCTTTCTTTAACCATGTCTCAGTAAAACATAATAGTTTTATATCGTTGTTTTCATTTATATGATGCTCAAGTTCTAAGTACTTATCTTTCAAAGAAGTTATATTAGTATAAAATAATTGTGGTAACTTTGTCTGTCTTTGAGAGACTGTAGTATCTTTTACACAGGTAAGGGTTCCCCCCTCCTTCTGGGGAATAAAAAACGACTCAAGACCATATTTGCAGGCCAAGCTTCATGATTTAAAACTTCATCCTTTTGATGAAAATCCACTCCTAGTTTAAAACTACAGTTCCTTCCTTTAGAATCGTTTTTGCTAACTGATATCTCAAACTGAGGCATATGTTTCTTTAAAAATGTTTTAACTGTTTCTTCAGTAGTGCCTGCTTGGACCTTTCCCAGGTATATCCAGGCTTTTTTAACTCCTACCAACTCATTATTATCTGTATTATTAGTTATTATTTGTTTTTTTACAGGTTTTTTAGCTGCTATCTTAGCAAAACTATGTTTAAATTTACTACTTTCGTTTTTCATTACGTTTTGTCCATTTAAATTTTGGCGGGATTTGTTATTTTCATTATTGTTGGCAACACTGTCACTTCCTGCCATCTTTTTCTTATTTTCGCGGTTTTCTGGTTTCTTATCAGTACTTTCGTCTTCAACTTTCTCATCAACATGTACTACTTCCAATTCCAATTCCAATTCTGGAGAACTTTTTATTAAATTACTCTCAATTTTTAATAAAATTTCATCGTTATTTTTTTCCAAATTGTTTAATTTGTCGTTTATTTCATTGTTTTGTGATTTTATGATTGTTTCAATTTCCTTAGTGATGTTATCAGTACTGATATAAGTGCCGTCACATTTTGCGTTTTTGTCAATTTTTTCGTTTATTTTATTTATTTCTTGTTTTAGTGTATTAAACATATCAAGTACCTTAACTAAAGTGATTGAAGAGCAGTCTATGCAAAGAAACTTGAGTACTCTTTTAGTTCTAAGTTCCATAACTTTCTTCTCTGAGGCATTAATTTCGGAACAAGAAATATGTATTTTCTTGCCACATCCGTCACAATTAACATGTTCAGTCCCTTCCGCTATTGTTTTAAAGCAAGTTTGACACAAATCCGAAGTTTTTGTCATGTTAAATATTTGTTAAAAAAATTTAAAAGTAAGAGCTGATACGCACGAAACTGATCACTGATCAAGACCAACTCATATATAACCATAACAAGATATACATTCATCTAGCTTATAATAACAATATATTAATCTCTTTTAGCGAATTTTCAAAGAAAATTAAGCTATTGCGCAATGGCTTCAAAATGTTTGTAATGCGAATTTTTAGAAAAATTTTCCAAGGAAATCTGTTTTAGACCATTCTGAATCAATTCCTAAAATTTAACCCTTTTTTACTTTCTCATATAAAGAGAAAGTATTGTGATGGCGCGAAAATTCGATTTTGAGATTTTGATGGATTTACACGTTTTGAGGTCCCCTGAGTCCAAAAAAGTGGTTTTTAAAAAATGTCTGTCCGTCGTCTGTCTGTCGTCTGTCGTCTGTCCAGACGCCTGGAGCCCAAACTACTTGGCCGATTTTGACGAAATTTAGCATACACGTTCAGAAAAATCATACCCCGAGGCGAAATCGAGAAATTAATTTTAACTCCAAATTTGAGGGCGCTACCCCCAAAAACTCTGAAAAAAACACGAAAAAAAATTATTTCTCAAAAACGGTTCCGACGATTTTGATTAAAAAATTCTAAAATGTAGTCAATTTAAATACAAATCTAATGATATAAGCCGTTTTCCCGGGAAAAATCTAGTTCCTGAGATAATAGCTTAAAACGCGGATGGAGAGAGCCTGGTTCGATTCCCTGCCCGGGAGAAGTTATTTTTATGATATTTATGATGAAATTTCTAATAGTAATTAAATGTACATATATGAGAAAGTTTGTCTGAGTTGTCTGGGACCGATTTTTTTATGTATATATGTATGTGTCACTCCAGACGATATCTCCCCTTAGGATGCACTTTAAAATTTCAAACAAATTTTAATATGTTAATAATATCAAAAGAAAGGATGAGTTCGTTGGCCAGAATTTTTGGAGTTCATTTAAGGGTCAAAAATAGCATAAAAACGTGTTTTTTTCCATTTTACCTCCCTTTTATATGATAATAGTGTACATAAAACAATTACTGTACTCTTAAAGAGCTTTCCAACGATGTGCATCTTGAAGGGTAAATACTATTTTGAATTTTGTACCCTGTACCCGTGAGTACCAAATTATTATATATATATATACATATATTTTTTCACCCATCCAAATTCTAAACCAAAATATTCCTATATTATCATAAGCCAATAATACCCAGATTTCTTTGAAAATTTGCTCATTAAGTCATGGTGCATGACTGGACTTTTTTCCATTTTACCCCCCTCTTATATGAAAATATGATAAAGGTGTACATAACAACAATTACTGTACTCTTAAAGAGCTTTCCAATGATGTGCATCTTGAAGAGTACATACTATTTTGACTTTTCTACCCCCGTACACATGTGTACCAAAATTTTTTTTTTTTCACCCATCTAAATTCTAAACCAAAATATTCCTATATATAAGCCAATAATACCCAGATTTCTTTGAAAATTTGCTCATTAAGTCATGGTGCATGACTGGACTTTTTTTATTTCCTCAGAAAATTGTCTAGTGAATAATTCATCGAATCTTTTTGGTTGCTAGAATAATAGCAATTAAGTGGTAATTTAACATCTAATTGGAGCAATCGCTACTAAGTAAACATTTACACACTAGTTATTAAATTAGATTTATAAGCCACCAAGAGAAAAAAATAATCATTACAGAATTTTCCTTAATGTGATTTTGAAATATTCCTAGCAATAATTACACATTGTAGCTCATTATAATACATTAGTAAAAATCTTTAGAAATTGACGTATAGCCAAAAAGTATTTTTGACTGACCTAATTTTTTAAATGCATGACCCAGTTATACAATTGGATAAAATACAAGGAATTTAATTGTGCCAATAAATATATATTCACTTTAGAATGACTTTCATTATTTAAATAAATGAAGATGAAATGAAACTTTTCAAACTATTACTCATGTAAATTTAAGTGTTTAGTCACTTAAAAAAACAATTACAAAACTTTGTTTGTATTTATAGTTAAACAATGCCTTGCAATTGTGTTTATAGGTTTTGGATTTGGTGAATTTTCTGGTACTTCTTTTTTTTTTCACCCTAAGGTGGTAACAAAGTAAATTAGGTCGGATGTGGCAAGATTTTACTTGGTTTGTTTGTTTATATTAGGTTTGTTCCAACCGCACTTCCAAACTGGTTTGGAACTGTCGATGCATGCGCATTAGGAACAGGGCGTTCCAACGAAGCCCAAACTCAAACTCTGACTGACTCTGACTGTTAGTCGGCTGTTCCAACCACGCTCTGATAGAATCACGGATTGGTTTGGTACCAGTCAGAGCAGTCAGCGATCGGAGGCAGGGACCATAAGTTAGGGATTGAATTTCGGTGAACAGAAATGTAACCTTCCGCTTTATTGTTTTTGTTTTGATTTTGCTCGCCTATTATTTTCCTTTCTTGTGATTCAAATCAACAATTACTGTACTCTTAAAGAGCTTTCCAACGATGTGCATCTTGAAGGGTAAATACTATTTTGACTTTTCTACCCCCGTACACATGTGTACCAAAATTTTTTTTTTTTCACCCATCTAAATTCTAAACCAAAATATTCCTATATATAAGCCAATAATACCCAGATTTCTTTGAAAATTTGCTCATTAAGTCATGGTGCATGACTGGACTTTTTTTATTTCCTCAGAAAATTGTCTAGTGAATAATTCATCGAATCTTTTTGGTTGCTAGAATAATAGCAATTAAGTGGTAATTTAACATCTAATTGGAGCAATCGCTACTAAGTAAACATTTAAAATTTGTTAAAAAAATTTAAAAGTAAGAGCTGATACGCACGAAACTGATCACTGATCAAGACTTAAAATTATATAACCATAACAAGATATACATTCATCTAGCTTATAATAACAATATATTAATCTCTTTTAGCGAATTTTCAAAGAAAATTAAGCTATTGCGCAATGGCTTCAAAATGTTTGTAATGCGAATTTTTAGAAAAATTTTCCAAGGAAATCTGTTTTAGACCATTCTGAATCAATTCCTAAAATTTAACCCTTTTTTACTTTCTCATATAAAGAGAAAGTATTGTGATGGCGCGAAAATTCGATTTTGAGATTTTGATGGATTTACACGTTTTGAGGTCCCCTGAGTCCAAAAAAGTGGTTTTTAAAAAATGTCTGTCCGTCGTCTGTC
>KZ651417.1:915523-926276 GCA_001010745.2 Gerris buenoi | reverse complement strand
GATTTCGCTCGCCTATTATTTTCCTTTCTTGTGATTCAAATCTTATTTTTAAAATGATTTTGTACGAATGCGATGATTAATTTTTGTGCATATAATGACATTTTCTAGATATTTCTGAAAAAAAAATAAAAATTGGACCTATTTCCAAGATGTACTTTTGGTACTTATTCCATTTTCAAACAAATATCGAAAGAATCCGATTTATTTCAGAAATTTTTCTTTCTCTAACAGGACTAAGATTAATATTTTAAAACAATAATATTTTTTTTGTTTTTTAAAACAAAAGAGTATTCAGGATTATATCAATAAAAAAATGTGTGAGCCGTGAGTCTACTAAAACAAGTTTTTTTTTATAACAGTGCTAAAACCTACCACATCAAACAGTTTGGTTCGAGAAAAGAGCGTTCCAACAAAAACGAAATCAAAAATCAATTCCCAACGGTCAATGATCGCACATGCGCATTATGTCAATCAGGGACAATCACGGATTAATCCGAAACTGATTCGGAACTGGCGGTTGGAACAAACCTATTATTGTTTTTGACTTTTTTTTTAAATGAATTGACAATCTCATGAATGTTCAAATATTCCTTTGGGACAAAGAAATATCCCACTTCTGTAAATAAAAATTATAATATCAGTTAGTCTAGCTATCTAGTAAAGCAAAGTAACCTTTCATCCAATACATTTTAAACAAAAGAATACGTGGTGTGATCAAAAAGTATCCGACCTTAATTTTTATTGGGCAAACAAAGAAGGGTGTGGGGACGAGGCTTAGTGTACGGTTGCAGGCATGCCTGGTGAGAATGCTCAATTTTTTGTACGTCTGCAACACGAGTCAGTGGGCGATAGGCTATTAATTAGTGAGCCAGTGCCAGTGAGTGTCATCGCATTTTTCTATCAGACAAAATAACAGAAAAAGTCGAACAGCGTTACTGCCTCCATTTTATTTTTAAGCTTGGCGATTCTCACTTGTTAAATCTTGCGGTTGTTTCCATTTGAGAATCACCAAGCTTAAAACAAAATGGATGCAGTAACGCTGTTTGACTTTTTCTGTTATTTTGTCAGAAAGATAAATGGGACGACACTCCCTCACACTGGCTCACTAATTGATAGCTTACCGTTGACTGACTCGTGTTGCAGACGTACAAAAAATTGAACATTCTCACTAGGCATGCCTGCAACCGTACACCAAGTCTCGCCCCCACAGCTTTCTTTGTTTGGCCAATAAAAATTAAGGTCGGATACTTTTTGATCACCCACGTAGTTTACTTAGATCTAATAATAAATAAAAAAATTTCGGTGAGTAACACAGTAAAAGAGAGCCAATTTTTCTTCTTATAGATTTGAAAAAGTAGCTATAACATATTTAAGCTTTTTAAGTTTTGACAATTTTGACGTAATACCAAAATATTTAGATCTTAGCACAGGTAAATAGTAAGAATTTTTATTTTTCAAAAAAAAATGTTTTCCATTATTATTACTACAGTCTATAAGATTAGAGTTGGCACAATCAAAAGGCGGGAAAATTTTGAGGGTAATGATTTTATTGGTCCTCCATGTTGAATGCAACTTCGGAAAAAAATGCTCTACTCTACCCCTGTTCCACAAATAAAATATAACATGGCAACACCGATTTTCCCTTTTTATAACCCCAAAACTACCTCCACATTTGCTGTTTCCCGCCTTCGATTGTGCCAACTCTAATCTTATAGACTGTAGTTAATATACGACAGGGAGCCAGGGAAACCGAGGGTGTTAAGGCGCTCGCTCAGCTATATATAAGTCGAGGCAACTTGAGGACGTGGGTTCGATCTCGTGCCATGATACTCTGAATTGCATCAATGAATCGTGGATGGAGCAGGGTGAGGAACACCCCCTATGAGACACTCTTCCCCCACTCTTTGACGCACGCTTATATACCTTACTAATGACTACACCATACTCGCTTTGGTGATACAATGTACAAATGTATGATGTGTGAAGTGGCTGGAACTCTCTACCGAGGGGCGTAAAAAAGGGCCTAAAAGATGGCCTAATTGCAAAGTTCGAACAAGAGGTTTGTCCTACCCGTTCTAGTAGGAAGTACTAGACTACTAATACTAGTATACGACAACGTAGTAGTAGTATAAGACAATAATATTTGTAGAAACTATTCTCAGAGGAATAAGAGTTTGATATGGAAGTCATTAGGTTTGTAATAGGTGCTTTATAATGACTCAGACAAGAGTCAAAATATAGCAACAATAATATAGGAGAGTTTGTTTATGTCACTCCCAAAAGACTCATAGTCAACAAGTTTGTAAATTATTTATCCATCCCTCAAAAAATTGTGGTAAAATTGCCTCAAAGAGTTCAAATTACAGCTAAACTATTTAACAATATGACTTGAAATGTTTAAGGCCAANAAAAAAAAAAAAAAAAAAAAAAAAAAAAAAAAAAGGTTTCTAGTTTATTTTAAGTATAAAAAAATCGGTCAGAGTCAGAGACAACTCAGACAAACTTTCTGATATACAAGTTCATTATTAATTAGCCCAGTGTTAATTATTATAGAACATTTCATCAAAATGTATCATAAAAATAACTTCTCCCGGGCGGGGAATCAAACATGGGCTCTCTGTCCGTGTTTTAAGCTATTTTCTCAGGAACTAGATTTTTCCCGGGAAAACGGCTTATATTGTTGGATTTGTATTTAAATTAACTACATTTTAGAATTTTTTAAACAAAATTGTCAGAACCGTTTTTGAGAAATAATTTTTTTTCACGTTTTTCAGAGTTTTTGGGGGGTAGCGCCCCCAAAGTGGAGCGTAAATTCATTTCTCAATTTCACCACTGGGTATGATTTTTCCTGAACATGTATGCCAAATTTCGTCAATATTGGCACAGTTGTTTAGGCTCTAGGCGTCTGCACAGACAGACATTTTTTTAAAAAACACTTTTTTAGACTCAGGGGACCTCAAAACGGGTAAATCCATCAAAATCAAATTTCCGTGCCTTCACAATACTTTCCCTTTATACGAGAAAGTAAAAAGTGAATTTGAAAATAATTGTTTATAATGTCTAGAAAAATCAAAAGTTAAATCAAACTTGAAATGCTTTCCAAATTTAATGTTAAATATACAAGAGGTTTAAGATTAATGGCCTACTAAAGTATTAATATTAGAATTTAAGGAGAAAAAACCTTTAACACATGCACCTCTGAAGCTTGATAGCTTTAACCACCAAGCTCCGATTGAAAACAGGAAAGCTGTAATTTTATTTTCAGTGGCAGAGTGCTTTTTTATTTATTTATTCTCTTTTTGTTTTTACTTTACTCATTTAAATAAGAATTTAAACGTAAGTCGATTTCCCGGGAAAAATATAGTTTCCAAGATAATAATGAATACGTGAACATTCAACTGTTGAAAACTTAAATAATAAATTAAATTTAATAACTACTACGTTTCCATGATGTTTAAATACGGACTGAATATGAGTTGAATACAGTTTTTGGATCCAAAGTGTCCATGGAAACCTAAATTCAATACGGATTAAATGCGATACCGATCCTAATACGATACACTAAATTCTGGGATCGCATCTGGATCAAGTTGCATGGAAACACCTGGAGGGCGATTCTGTAACTTTTTATATATATATCCACAGTGACGTTATATATCAAACCTCGCTATATATCAAGGTGTTGTTATATTATAATGTAGTGAATCTGTAAAGTGATGCCAGCGCTGTATGTGGCCGTATACTGAACTACGGATTGACAGCGATCTTTTTATTGGCCATTTTATAGTAATTTCAGTAAATTTTATTCAATGTTTGATGGATTTTAAAGGTGTATAAAAATAAAAATAAAAACTAGTTGATTTTCATTTCTTTTATCTTTAAAATCGTTTAATAAAATGATATAATTTAATAAGATAAGATCTTTTAATAAAATAAAATGATTTAAAATTAATTTCTTTTATCTATAAAACTTAAAATTTTAAAGGAGGTGTTTAATTTTAACAACTTTTGTCGAAGAAAATAGTTAAAAGTGTTAAATTGTTAAAATGTGTGTGTTAAAATAGTAAAAGTGAATGAAAACATCAATAATGGCGTCACTTTGTTTTGGTTTTTAGCATTTGATATATAACAACATAACCTGACGAATTATATCAACAACAATTTCGAGTTACAGACAAAAGTTACAGATTCGCATGACAGGTTGCACGTGCATCTTCATATCAACTTTTTGATATATAACAACATGAAAAGGGAGGTTTCAAAGTTACAGAATCGCCCTCCTGAACTCGATCCTAACATGTGCAGAGCGTGGGTGTGAGCGCACCTAGCGTATTTCTGTAGAAACTGTGGTCAAATCTGTCAAAATACGTAATAAAAATCATGGTTATAAAAGGTGAAGGTTACAAAATGATTTATAACCTTACCAAAAGTACACAAGAATAAGTTTTTCTTTTTTATTTCATATTGAATACAGATCCAATACTACTCTTAGAAACATCTAGCCTGTTAAATCCCAAATCAGGATTCAATTCATATTTAAACACGTGGAAACGTACTAAATAACTTTTATATGATTTAATAAGGAATTTAGATTTAGTATCACTCATTATGTATGAGAGAAAGTTTTGATTGTGATTGTCACATCAATTTTTTGAATTAATAAGTTTAAAATATGAGCAATTATATCAAATTTTGCTTGAATTCTTATGTTAGGTAGTTTGATCTATACATTTGAGTAGAATCTGCTCTCTATTAATTAGGCCATACTGTCTTTTAAATATAAAAATATAATACAAAGTACATTTAGTTTGAGCAAACTAATTACGTGAGTACTAACCGTAGCCGGGTGGGTAGCTCTGAGAGACTTGAGGTAACTGAAGGACGAGTTAGCAAAGGAATGAATGCAAGTAGCACACTTACTTAGTTCTGGAACACTTAACATCCTGTAAAATAAAATTATGAAGTTATTGCAAAGTTCGATTACAATCTAGTTGATTTACAGTATTAACTTTAAATATTTAATGCAAATTAAATAACAAAGTAAAAAGAAAAAAACTTAACTTAAATTAAACATTGTCAAGACAAAATAGTTACATTAGTGTACTTAATTTTTAGAACTATTGATAAGAACTTAAAATTTCAGTTGAAGTGCATACCCTTCAGGAGGTGGTTGCTCAGGTTGAGATTCTTGGTTGTCCTTTATAGCAGATTTATCGACACTTATAATAGGCCAAATTCTATAAATCCAAGCTTCGTGAAGAACTAGGGCAAGAACAGTCCAACTAGAGACGCAGTAGAATCGCAACTTCATACACGCCAAGAAACTGCGTAAATAAAATTAGTTTTAGTTGTAAAAATAATTCACACGTGGTAAGAGGGGCAGAGGAGGTGATAATGATAACGAAAAACGTCAAATATTACGCACATAAATATACTTACATGAATGCGCAATGAAGGCAAGCTAGAAATAGAACGGTCTCATAGGGTTTTTTCCACAACACGAGCTCTTGAAACTTGTATAAATACTGTTGGTACGGCATTAACTTCATCTGAAGCTTTTCTTCGGGAGTAGGCCCGACATTCTTTGATTTCTTACCACTAAACCACGAGATCCATCTCCACGGAAAAATAACGTTCTTAGCTGTTTCCATAGCGCTAAATGTATAACATAACTAAAACATAAACAAATTTAAAGGTTTCTTCGAATCGTCAATATATTCGATACTTAAAAACATCACTTGTGCAATAAAATATTCGCAGAAAAAAAATTGATATTTGCGCATCAAGAATAGCAAAATCAGCTGACAACAATAAACAAAGGGAAGGTTACAACAGTGTTGAATGAAGTTTAGTTATATAACTACGTTCTACTTATAGATCTGCTGTTCTTGTGATAAGCGAATTTGATAAAAGTTCGATCACCTGTTTTTGACTTTCTGTTAGTAGTTGTTGTATTTCAATTTCAGCTTTCATTTCACCTTCACCTAACGTTAAGGTATTAAAGTTCTTTAATATTTTTAATTTACAATATATCAAGTATCATTATTATTATTACTTACTTACTTTAATGAGTGACCCTTAATTTGACTCACAATTAATCTATTTCAGTCGATTTGTCAAACTACTCTTCTTGAAGGAGGTCTGAATCAGGTACCATGTCACCGGATTATTTAAGCATCACTTACGCCGCTTTGGTTGCGGCAGGAGGTTCTGTCGGCTACGTCAAATCAGGCAGCGTTCCTTCTTTAGCCGCTGGCATATTTTTCGGCACTCTCCTCGGTTACGGAGCGTTTCAAACATCTAGAGACCCAAACAACTATTATTTGACTCTATGCACCAGTGGTGTACTTACTGGAATAATGGGTGCTAGATTCTACGGATCCGGGAAGTTCATGCCGGCTGGGTTAGTGGCCGGTATGAGTCTTGCTATGGTCTGCCGATTCGCTGCTCGTGGTCTCGGTATCATTCCGATCAAAGAGGCCACCAGGAACCAGTAGCCATTGTCGGAGGTAAGAAATGATCAAGAGAGAACCGAAACTGCTGCATTAGAAGTATAAGCAACATTAGAACTTGTCTATATTTTGTCAATATTATGCAACTACACATTCAGTATGANCACCCCCCTGATTTCAGCTTTCATTTCACCTTCACCTAACGTTAAGGTATTAAAGTTCTTTAATATTTTTAATTTACAATATATCAAGTATCATTATTATTATTACTTACTTACTTTAATGAGTGACCCTTAATTTGACTCACAATTAATCTATTTCAGTCGATTTGTCAAACTACTCTTCTTGAAGGAGGTCTGAATCAGGTACCATGTCACCGGATTATTTAAGCATCACTTACGCCGCTTTGGTTGCGGCAGGAGGTTCTGTCGGCTACGTCAAATCAGGCAGCGTTCCTTCTTTAGCCGCTGGCATATTTTTCGGCACTCTCCTCGGTTACGGAGCGTTTCAAACATCTAGAGACCCAAACAACTATTATTTGACTCTATGCACCAGTGGTGTACTTACTGGAATAATGGGTGCTAGATTCTACGGATCCGGGAAGTTCATGCCGGCTGGGTTAGTGGCCGGTATGAGTCTTGCTATGGTCTGCCGATTCGCTGCTCGTGGTCTCGGTATCATTCCGATCAAAGAGGCCACCAGGAACCAGTAGCCATTGTCGGAGGTAAGAAATGATCAAGAGAGAACCGAAACTGCTGCATTAGAAGTATAAGCAACATTAGAACTTGTCTATATTTTGTCAATATTATGCAACTACACATTCAGTATGAGTGTTACATTCACTACCTTGCAGCAAATCCTAATTTTGCTAATACATTTAAGATATATTTATAATGTATCATCCTTTCCTTTAAGAGTGTCAGATTAAAGTTTACAATAATTATGCAGATGAATCAGACTGAATTTGCCGATCTAAAGGCTGGGATGTCAAGCCACCTTTAATTCCTGGATCTAGAGTTCTGGAACACTTTATAAATTAAGACCTCTGCACTTGTCATTCCTTGTTTACTCAATAGAGGGTTCAATAAAAGGGTATTCTACAGTACTGTTTACAGAATTGAAGTACAAAATTAATTTTTTTTGCCCTTGAATTTTCAACCGCTTCTTTGCGGTGCTCCGCTCATTTTCTGGAGAAAAACAACCCTGCTGCATATAGAAGTCCAAAACGAAGTATAAAATTTGACAGCCCCGTACAATTCACTTTAGCTGAGGGTTCTATAAAGTAAAACATTTTTTAAATTTCAGACAACTAAGTTTTCATAAATAATTTATGACCATACTAAAATTATCTGTGCTTTATGTTAAACTTATTTTGTTAAACCTGTATCAGCTGCTTTTGACTTTTAATTTATTTCGTACTTTCCCTATTATAGTCATTTGAAACATCACTAATTTTTTAAGTCAAAAATATATTTGCAAAAATAATTTGTTTTATATAAAACAGAAGTTGTTAATAGAAAGGACCTCTTAAATTTATTATATTTAGACGTTTAAGGTACTCTAAGCTTACCTTATAACATCTAGATTTGTCAAGATTTCCCACTTTTGTTTCTGTTGTAATTAAATGAGTACAAGTTCTTTTTAATTTGCTCTAAATAAATTATACATCACAATTGTTTAAGTTTGTTTCGCATGATTTCTCATATAATATTGGTTCTATTCTTGTGATTCTTACCTTACCTCTGACAAAATAAATTATTATTATTCTTAAAACATAAAAGGAATTAGTGTGTGAAACTGAATG
This sequence comes from Gerris buenoi, assembly GCA_001010745.2. NCBI lineage: Eukaryota > Metazoa > Arthropoda > Insecta > Hemiptera > Gerridae > Gerris > Gerris buenoi. Next base: position 918,020 of record KZ651417.1, on the reverse strand, counting down.
AGAATTATCCACGTCGATACAAAGTAAAAATAAGATCGGTGGCTGAGTCTGGGTTGAACTAGCCTATATGGGGCATCATGTATAGAAGTGCAAAACCTAACAAATATAATGCATAATTAAAGTGTTTCCTGTATATTGATATAAATTTCATTATTTATGTATTCTTTTTCATTTCATACTCTCTTGAAAAACTAGATATGCTACATCGAAGCCCAGGTAATCTACAACAGATACATACACCCAAGATTTCCAAAATCGACCTGTATACAGCTGTGTCTCAAAATAAAGGAATGAAGATGGAAATTGTATTAAGAGAAAACTTATGAAATGAAGAGAAATCCATAATTGGTGCATTTTTTAATCAATATATAGAAAAGACTTTAATATGTGCCAGTTTTTACTTTCTCATTTAAAGAGAAAGTATTGTGATGGCGCAAAAATTTGATTTTAAAATTTTGATGGATTTACACGTTTTGAGGCCCCCTAAGTCCAAAAAAGTGGTTTTTAAAAAATGTCTGTCCGTCGTCTGTCTGTCTGTCGTCTGTGCAGACGCCTGGAGCCTAAACTACTGGGCCGATTTTGTCAAAATTTGGCATACGCGTTCAAAAAAATCACACCCCGAGGCGAAATCGAGAAATGAATTTTAACTCCAAATTTGAGGGCGCTACCCCCCAAAAACTCTNTTTTTATCTTATCTTTTAAGGAATTACTCGTCGCTTATCTTATTATTTATATTACTGGTTGAATAAATCAATAAATGTAGAGTGCGACATTGTAAATTAAAGTCCACTAATACCATTTAATTTACCATGAACGTTTGGCAGAATAAAATTTGAAAAAAGAAAGAGTTATTTTTTTATGTCGTATTAAATGTAAATTTAGATCATTAATTGTTTCATTATAAGTTGTACAATTTAAAATAATTTCTTTAAAAATTATTTTTTTAAGTTTTTGGTAGTATTCATACTATGGAAAGCTTAAATAGTAAAAATTAAATGTACATACGAAAACTAATAAAAGGGAAACACTGGGCCTAAGTGAGTATGAACTTGTATATGAGAAAGTTTGTCTGAGTTGTCTGGGACCGATTTTTTTCATTTCTATACATGATGTCCGTATAGTTCAACCAAATATTTTCAAAATACGCTCTTCAATTTATGAATACAATGAAACTATTCAACAAATATTATAAAAGTAACGTATTTAGTCTTAAGCTTTGAATTGGAATGTTTTTTGAATTCATAGTTAGCAGCTCAATCAAACCTCATCGTTTATTAATCTTCCCATTTGTATTAAGAGGTGATTTAGTTTCGCTTTTTGAAAAAAAAAGAAATTTAAAATCTACCACCGATGAAATGCGATAGAAATTTAAATTAACATTACAAATCCATAAATATTAAAAAAACACTTCTGAGTTAACAGAGTTGTATAAAATTCTAAATACCGGCTTTAAGGGAAGTATTCTATGAAGCTATTTTAGACTAATTATGGAAATTTACACTGTTCGACATTAATGAAGGGGACATTTATTCTTCTGAGCATGCATGACCTCATCGACTGATGAATTAAAAAGTTTCACACACATTTCCCTTACTAGAGTCATCATTATTTTCACTCTAAGAAATATTGTTTAAAAATGATAAACAATATAAAGATTTGTTCTTTAGTTTTTAATTATAATGTTTGTTGATATAGATTTAGATGGTTTTATTGTATTTTTTTTTTTGTTGTAATTTTTTTTAAATAAAAAAATGTTATTTTTACTGAATGCTGTTTTTTTTTTTCTTATTAAAATTTTTATAAATGTGTTTTTATTTTTTTGGTGCGTTTTTATCTTATCTTTTAAGGAATTACTTGTCGCTTATCTTATTATTTATATTACTGGTTGAATAAATCAATAAATGTAGAGTGCGACATTGTAAATTAAAGTCCACTAATACCATTTAATTTACCATGAACGTTTGGCAGAATAAAATTTGAAAAAAGAAAGAGTTATTTTTTTATGTCGTATTAAATGTAAATTTAGATCATTAATTGTTTCATTATAAGTTGTACAATTTAAAATAATTTCTTTAAAAATTATTTTTTTAAGTTTTTGGTAGTATTCATACTATGGAAAGCTTAAATTTTAATTATTATTAACAATGGGAGATAGATAGAGAAAAAGACTCCAGCGCAGAGACTTGAACCACAGGCCTCTAAATTTAGCATCCCGGCGTTGGAGTCTACTTTTCTCTGTCTATCTCCCATTGTTAATAATAATTATAATTTGATTTAAATAATAATTTCTTTTTATATTTATAATTTAAAAAATATTAAATTAATAATAAATATTATTAATTTCTGTGGTACACCCTTCTTAGTTTAATAAAAGATGGAGTGAAGATGTTTGAGGTGTAAAAAATGAAAGCGCTATTTCATAGTGTTATTTTTTTTATTTTATTTTTTTTTTTTAATTTTTGATTACATATTTCAGCTGATAAAAAAATACTGGACT
>KZ651417.1:895148-906977 GCA_001010745.2 Gerris buenoi | reverse complement strand
TACTTCCTACTAGAACGGGTAGGACGAACCACTTGTTCGAACCTTGCAATTAGGCCTTCACTCGGGCCCTTTTTATACCCCGCGGTGGAGAGTTGCAGCCACTTCACACATCATACATATGTACATTGTACCGCCGAAGCGAGTATGATGTGATCAATAGTGAGCCATATAAATCAGAGTGTCACGCCGAGGAATCGAACCCCATCTCGTTCCACTTATGATTCAGTGATGGCCGAGCAGAGGTGGTTTTACCACCACGGCTACGCTACCTCCCTCATTAGGAACATAAGTCAATAATAGAGAACAAACAAGATTTTCCTCATATTTTAATTAAAATTGAGTGATATTTTATTTTTTTAATATATGAACTCAACATGTTCAGCTATAAAGACCAATAGCCAGTCAAAAACAGTTGTACAAGTTTACTAGTCTTACATATTTTTACAAAAAATAATCTTAAAATTAATGGAATGATTTATTATAATTTATAAAAAAAAAAGAATTCTAACGTGTTTACAAAATTATGTCTTTCTTTGTATCAAACTAATTCTAATATATTGGTCTTATATGGTAATACATGATCAGGATTTAAATATTGTACGATATTGTAAATTATTGGATGAATCAATAAAGCTAACAATTTCAGAGGAGATTTGTCTGAGATTGGCTTTATCACGAATTTACTACAGTTGCTCTATATCACATTAGCAACTGTGTCGATCCCAGGAATGCATTGGAAACAATATCCAATTCATTATTGGATCCACTCAATTCAATCTCAGATATATGTCAACAGAAGATCAAGTTTTAATAAACTTTGGTCCGAGAAACTTAGGCTAGGCGCACACTGGAGACAAAACAGTCTGTAGAGAGAGTCTATTTTGTCGCCCTCTAACAATCTTTTGCATTGGAAGACAGTCTGCAATTTTGTCACCCTCCAACAATCTTTTGCATTGGGAGACAGTCTGCAATTTTGTCACCCTCCAACAATCTTTTGCATAGGGAGACAGTCTGCAATTTTGTCACCCTCCAGCAATCTTTTGCATTAAGAGACAGTCTGCAATTTTGTCACCCTCCAACAATCTTTTGCATTGGGAGACAGTCTGCAATTTTGTCACCCTCCAACAATCTTTTGCATAGGGAGACAGTCTGCAATTTTGTCACCCTCCAGCAATCTTTTGCATTAAGAGACAGTCTGCAATTTTGTCACCCTCCAACAATCTTTTGCATTAGGAGACAGTCTGCAATTTTGTCGCCCTCCAACAATCTTTTGCATTGGGAGACAAGTCTGCAATTTTGTCGCCCTCCAACAATCTTTTGTATTAGAAGACAGTCTGCAATTTTGTTGCCCTCCAACAATCTTTTTGCATTGGGAGACAGTCTGCAGACTGTTTTGTCTCCAGTTTACACCTAGCCTTACAATAATAGAAAGCTAGTTCTTAGATTAGAAAGCTTAATTAGAAAGCTTCTTAGAAAGCTAGTTCTTATATTATCCAGTAAAAAAGACTACAGAAATTGTGTCAAACATAAACTCATTCATTCAAAGGGTATAGTAAAAATAATAATAATAATAAATATTGATATGGTATTCTTTGAACTTAGCACATGATGACTAATAGAAACATGATTTTGAGTAGCAACAGTTAATATTTAATAATTACTCATTCCGTCAAAGAAAATTTCTGGATAAATGCTTTAAACATTGAGCTGTCCTGGATAAATTTCTCCAGTAACTATGATGTTGCTCAGAGAAATTTGAAATTATTCCAGTGGAAAATTGATCTAAAGATCCCTTTGCTTTCCAGATGAATTCTCTATTCCTTAAGTTATGCTGGAAGAATTTCTCATTACTCTTATATAGCTCCAGCAGCCAACTGGTTAGAGAATTCATCTTGAAAATAAAAGATGTGTGGATCAATTCCCAGCATGTAATAAAATTGATCTTCTATCCACAGTTGATATTTTAGTAGACTTTTTCCACTAAATATTTTTAGGCACTTCTTTAGATTATTACTCCCCTTATAAAGAAATCAGAGTGGAGTAACAATCTAAAGAATGTGTACCAAATAATCTTCTTTAGGCTGTTACTTCCCTAATACAAACAGAAGAGTGATATTCCCTTGTCCCAATGTACATTGGACTAAACATCACTTTGTCTCCTTAGTTATTTTGTTAAAGCCATTTATATTCTAAAAACACATAGGGGAGTAACAATCTAAAGAAGCACCTACTTTTTAATTCCAAATAGAACCACTTGAATTAAAAAAAAAAAAAATTAGTGGCCAGTAATTATATAAAATAAAGTAGAACAAAACATACCCAATATAGATCTTAAAGAAGTAAAACAATATATAATATAAAGTCTGTATTTTTTCGTTGTCAAGAAATAGCAAATTTGATAAATAATTTGCAATCTAATTTAGTTCCCAATAATATAAATTAATATTGGCCGTCCAAAAATAAATATACATTGATACCTTTATTAACGAATAAATAAGTATGTATATAAAAATATATAGAAAGAATTTTATTCTATTACATCTTGGTATAAATTATTTCTAAAGGCTAAAACAAAATGAACTCATTTTTTTATATATAATTTGTTCAGTATTTAACAATAAATAATTCGTTTTTTTATTTAACTTGGATAAAAAGAATGCATATAACATGCTAAAACTTAACTTTATAATTATTCAGTAATTCTTTACATTTAATGAACATGGAATTATTATTTAATTAATAATAATGAATCCTTTTAAATGGACCATTTTTATGGGGAAAGATTTTTGTAAGACTAATTTAATTATTTGTGTCACGTCTATGTTTTCTGGTATACAAGTACCCACAGACGGTTTTATCCAGGCCTTAATGACATTAAGTTTGGCATCCAGCACACTGGTCCATAAGACATATTTTTATAAATCAATTAAAAATGAATAACAGATCTGTGTGTGGGAGGTAAAGGGCACTATCTCCATTTTTTACAAAATTGAGGTTTTAACAGTTTCCTATTCTTTTTTTAGAGGTACAAGTATATGATGTCCTAAAACTAAATCTCACGGATTTAGCCAGTTGGAAAAGTCACTATGAACCAACATGCTGGGGAGGTAAAATAAGTAAAAAAATCATTAAAGTAGCTCTCCCGAAAAATTTAAATTTGGCACATAGTGCCCTTTACCTCCCATACACAGAGATAAACACGAACAGATAAGTCAAGTTTGTTTACATTTAACAAAACTAATTTGCTGTTTGTTTGATAAAAGTAACTGTTTATATCGTTTTTTTTTTTTTTTTTTTTGTGTGAAAAACAATGAGTGGTTTAGGTGATTAAGACGAATATGAGGAGAAGAATACACCTTCCGAAATAATTAATTCGGCACAAAATACAACTAATGAATAAAAGCCATCTTTATCAAAAGAAAAATACAAACTTATGTACAGGAAGATTATTTATTTTTTTTTTTTTTTGCATTTATTATTAAAATCTAACAATCGTAGATAAAGTACGGTACGCAACTCATGTGAAAACGGCATTTTGCATTGCTCGTGTTGTTTTACTACCCTCGCTGTCGCTCAGGTGCAAACTCCACACTCGCATGCAAAATGCTACTTTCCTCACTAGATAAAATATATTGATAAAATAAATTTGCATGTTCATTTCCACACCTACAGTAATGGAACAACTAGAGTTAGTGCGTTGACAGCGCGGGAAAAAATAGCAAATGGGGGGACGAGCCAATGAGAGCTTGAGATTTTCCCGGACAAAAGGTCGGGCCAACTAGGCAAAGATAAATGTCTCTAGTGGAGGGTAGAGGCCATCTGGATAAACGCTGCCCCACCCCTACCTACAGACCTAGTGGCTTTATTTTTTCCCCCAGAGAGGTTGGCCAATCTGTGTGTCACTCAATTTCCCGCGCTGTCAACGCACTAACTCTAGTTGTTCCATTACTGTAACTGGTTTAGTTAGACTTGTTTTACAGTCTTGTTATTTTATAAATTGGCACATGATTCATGATTCCATTTTGAGTTCTGTGTAGGAAGACTTTTAGTTAGAGTGGCTTTAAGGCTCCACTGCTCTTTGAGGTTAGAAAAATCATTAAAATGAAAATTTTATTTGGTTCTAAGCAAGATATCAAAAATCTAAGTACAGGCTTCATTTCCAATTTTAAGTCTGCACAATTTGAGCCCTATTTCAACTTCCTATGAATAGTACAGGCGTAATTTCAATACAACGATAAAACTCATAGTATTAAAATGGCGCCTGTACTATTTATCATAGGAAGTTGAAATAGGGCTCAAATTGTGCAGAATTAAAATTGGGAATGAAGCCTGTACTTAGATTTTTGATATCTTGCTTAGAACCAGTATAATTTTAATTTTACTGTTTTTACTAACCTCAAAGGGCGGTAGAGCCTTAAGGAGTTACATTTTTACAACCTTGGAAGAAAGCATAATTCAAACCTAAAGTATGAAAAAGAACATGCATGTTTTAATTATTTTTTATAAAAACAATTAAAACAAAAAAAAAGTCAAAAACAAACAGATAAATGTAACCTTATTATATACATAAAACAAACTTTTTCTGTATAAAAAAATAGTCTATAAATCAAAACAATTACCTATGTATATATAATTGAGAAATATTATTTCTATCTCCATTATTAACTCTAAAAGACAATCGATTACACTGCATATAATTAAGAAATCTTCTACATATAAGTACATATATTTTAACGAACACATTTAAAAAAGATCTTAAAAATTATGCATATTTTACCCTTGTAATTAATCGGACCAACACAATTACCTGTTTTAATAATTTGAAAATAAATTTTGGATCAGTGAACAAAAATTTCATAACATCAGAGATAAATTTTAAGTAACATGTTCAAATATTAATTTCAATTATAAAAATAAAGGAACTCTATTTTGGGCCCGTAAATAAAAATTTGTATAAGAATGTAAAATTTCTATAAACAATTAATTTTAATTCTTTATATAAATGCTTATAAGGGTGTTATTAATTATTAGGCATTTTAAGAATGTAAGCGTAGAGTTAAAATTTAATCACTTAAGTGAATTTGCAATATTATAAGGCTGCGCCAAAAATAAAATCTTGTAAAATGCTTATTATCAGTTGGGAAGCAACTCAGGATGGTCAAGTAGACATACAGTAGAACCTCGATAAGAAGTATCTCAAGGGGATTAGGGAAACAGTCTTGTTATCGAGGTGCTCTTTTTGTTGAGGGTCGTGTTATCAAGGTTATTTTGGCTATCAGTCGTATTATAGAGGTTAATAGAATGTTGGGAGCGGGGTGGGGTGGGGGTTTCAAGACTTGTTCAAGGTCGACCCATTCCTGTATAGAGTCGTATTATAGAGGTTGATTTCTCAAAACAACTTGTTATAGAGGTAGATTTCTCAAAACAACTTGTTATAGAGGTTCTGAGTTATGTTGTGAATTGGAAAAAATACATGTGGTGTCACGGGACACCCGATAGGAATGAAGTTCCTTACATTTTTCATTAAATATAAATTATAAAATCACACTGCTAAGTACGTATACATTGCTAACTACTTATACATGGCGGAGTTAGAAAAGAGACAAAATTAAAAGTAACGAACTTAAAAGAAAATCATTATTTGCATAATGACAGCAAGCGTCTTACTATAAATATATATTGAATACAAGTTGACCATGATGAGTTTATAGTGAAAGAGTATGTTTGTTAAAGGAGTTTGGATTGAAATAGGACTGTTTTCTACCAACGTGGCCAATTAATTTAAAATATATCTCTTCCCTACTCTACAGCTTCTGCTTGTATCAGGGTGAAATTTTACACGATTATATTTTATTTATCTACAAAAAAATTACATTTTTGACGTATATAACAAAAATAATCAAAACAAGTCAAGTAACAGGCTTCCTTGATAACACTTTTTCCCGTCTTTTGAAGCTTACGTACGCGAGCGTTGTGCGTGAACGCTTGGGCGGATAACGTTTTCCAACAAACTCAGCATGGGCACTGGTAAAATGAACATGTGCACCAAATTTCATCTAACTCGGTGATCTTTTACTCAAGTTATCGTCATCTGTAGATTTTGCGTGACGGTGATTTTGGTCGTTTTTTTTTTTCGGATTCACTCCCGGGCCCAGAACGTGCCATAAGGAACTTCGTTCCAATAACCCTTATTTATAATAACCACTTATTATACGCTAATTCCTTTCTCTTTGGGGGTTCATCTCAACCATAGAAACGTTTTTGTTTTTGCTCTCAAAATAATTCAAAACTTTATAAAAATAATTGCAATACTGCTTGATATGTTTTTAATCTAACATATACACTTGAACATTAACACTTTAAATCACATAGTTTTCAACTAATCATACATTTTTTTTGCAAACGGGGTTGAAGAGAAACATTTCCTCTAAAAAACAAATGTATTCCAATAAGTAAGCTCTGTTATACTTAACTATTTATTCTTCACGATATCTTGGAGATTATAGTTAAATTATTATTGTAAGTGATAAGTTAAACTGTTCACTATTCATTACACTTGTGATTTGTCCTATAATTTGAAAACTATACCCTTATGCGTTTTAAATTTACTCCCCGAATTCATGTTAACAGCTTGCATTTTCATTTTTTTACGCTTTTTAATTTTATTTTCAATGGCACATTTGAACGGGGTCCGGGGGTCCTCCCCCTGAAAATTTTGAAAATATGACCTCCCAAAACAGCGTTTTTATGCATCTCTGAGGTGAAATTTAATACTAATACTTTGTCATAAAATAAGGTAAACTTATAGTGTAGATCCACTTATGGTGTAGATGCATTTCATGAAATATTTTACTCTCTTTTATAAAAAGTTATGTAAAAGCATTTCATAAAAAGTTTTTTGTTATACAGTATATTGTGCCCGCACTCGTCAGTGTGACTCGTCTGCCTATATGTCCCCCAATTATAAGAGCTTACTGCCAAAACCGAGTGTTAACTCATTTAATTTTATATGGCGCGGGGCCNAGAACGGAATTAGAAGATATAGGAAGAATTATGGCGGAAAGGAAATGGAGCTGGGCGGGACATATCGCGAGGACCAAGGACAACAGATGGACAAAAAGAATGATAGATTGGTATCCAAGAGAGTGCAAGCGAGATAGAGGTAGACCAGGATTAAAGTGGGAAGAAGAAATGTGGAAGTGCTGTGGAGAAGCAACATGGCAACGAGTGGCCATGGATAGAAAAGAGTGGCAACGAATGAAACAGGTTAACAGTGATGTATGGCTCTATAAAAGTTAAACGGTCAATAAACAAAAAATGAATTTGAGTTTTAAATACATAAATATGATTGCTTGAACCAAATAGGATTGCCAATCCTAAACATAAATTGCATGCATGAACGGTGTAACTGCACGTTTTAGAATTATTGTAAATTATTATAGGTGTTATGTATACAAACTATTATTATTAAATATTGTTTTTCTTATTTATTTATTAAATTATTTATAAATTATTAACTATCAATACCATTAAAAATAAATAGTTATAAGTACTTGTAGAAAAATGTTGGTCTTTTGATGTTATTTAAATGTAGATTAGTATTAATTGTAGTTTTTTTTTCGAAGCCGTTATTAGTTGATCTGATTTTTTACAGTTGTTTTATTTTGTTACAAATATTGTTGTTATACTATTACTTATGGATAAATTTAGTAGAAGATGGGATAAGCAAGTGTAAATAGGGAAGGTATTGATAAACTATTGCATGAGAAAATAAAAATGTTAATAAATAAATTAATAAAAAAAAGAATGAAGATGATATTTAAGTTTAAATAATAAAAATAAAGGTCAAATGAAGACAACTCCCAACCCTACCAGGGTGTCACGGCCAAAGGCCGATTTGAAGAAAGTGCTCTTAATTTATTAATTTATTTAAATATAAGAAATGTTAAAATAATTATTAAGATGATTTATTTATTAAAAATTATGTCTGTATATTTTTTCTTCAATAAATGGCAATTGAATTGAATTGGAGGTGTGTTAAATGCATGCAGGTGTAGCAATGCCATAGGCTTACATAAAATTTAACAAACTTTTAACAAAATTGTGATCACAGCTAAGATTAATACGTGCGAGGTTTTGATTGTTAAAATAATTACTATGTTATTTTGTGCGTTGTCAAAAAAAGGGAGTAACATTTTGACTGAAAATATAATATTAATTTTTGAACAACTTTTGTGCCCTTTTGTTTGTTTGTATGTGGTTTACAACCCCCCCCCCCCCTTATATTTATTGTCCACATTCTTAGTTTACTATATGATTATTATTTTTTTAATGAAAAAAAACCCAAATTATTGTAGAGTATATATGGTCTTTACTTAATTTTCAAATTGTAAAATTTGAATTCTATTTAATCAATGGATACAAATGACACTCTGATGCTATGAGATTAAAACATATACATATATATGCATTTAATTAAAATAATTACTAACATTCTAATTAAAAAATTTTAGGCAGTTACATTTACTAAAATCACCAATAAATTCATAATTAACAATTTCATTTAGAAAAGTGTACAATATTTGTTCATTAAATAAAAGAAGCATTTTTTTTTCATTAAAGCCCCAACATTCCACAGCTAAAATAAAATATACAATTCCTAGGCAATTTTTTTTTATTTATATATGCACTATTTAATATGTAATAAATATTTATTTTTTAAAAAAAGGAAAAGGAAAAGATACATTCCTGTTGATAAATTAGGTATATTCATTACAAAACTTAAGATTTATTTTAGTTTTATACAAAATTCATAATTTAAATATAATTTACAATGGTCAATTGACAAATATTTAATACTCCCAAAAATTCAGTACACATCTTAGAAATTTATCAAAACAAAATTCAAATGATTACCTAATTTACAGAAAATTTTTTAAATATACCTTTCAACTCAAAAAATTTGGTTGGATTCCCCTATACGGGGCATCATGTATAGAAATGCAAAAACTAACAAATATAATGCACACATAATTAAAGTGTTTCCTATATATATTGATATAAATTGCATTATTTATGTATTCTTTTTCATTTCATACTCTTTTGAAAAACCAGATACGTTACATCGAAGCCCAGGTAATCTACTACAGATGCCCAAGATTCCCAAAATCGGCCTGTATACAGCTGTCTCTCCAAATAGAGATCTGAAGATGGAAATTGTAATAAGAGAAAACTTATGAAATGAAGGAGAATCCATAATTGGTGCATTTTTTATCAAAATATAGAAAAGACTTTAATTATATGTGCCAGTTTTTTCCATTTCTATACATGATGCCCCGTATAGGGTAGTCCAACCAAAAATTTGATTAATTCAGCAAATTAATTTGTTGCTAATTTTGTAGCACCTTTAATAGCAATTAAAGTAGAAAAAGTTTCTTATGAGTTTTTGGCAAGTAAGTATTCAACGAAGTAGACCTAATGATTTGAAAACAAGGTATCAGAATAGTCCCACATTATAGAAACAGAGACTAAAAGCCTATTTGGCAGCTAAATTATAATAATCTACTTAGAAAAGCATGTTCCGCATGACCCATCCGCGTTCCTCGAAAACATGACACTTTTTGGTGGTTAGGTCAAGGCTAAAGCATGTTCCATGCTAAAATGTAAATCATGTTTAGTAATATGAAAAACAAAATACAGTAGTCGCCGCTTAATGTGATCACGGTTAATGTTATCAACCGCTTAGTGTGATCAAAATTGCTTGGAACGAACCCACCCAATACCAATGCATTAATAAATATCCGTTTATTGTTATCAGTATTTCGTTTATTGTGATCAAAGTCAGCCGAAATCATTGAATTTTTTTATATAATTTTCGGGGAAACGACTAGAGCTGTGGCAAACCGAGAAGCGTTTCGTCTAAACACCCAGGATTCCCAGAAAGTATATCTCACGCCACCTTTCCCTTCCTCTATATATTATTACAAAGACATAGAACATCTAAACATCCATTTCTCCCCCTATTTCTACGACATTTCACTTATACAGAGGTCAGTTGTTTTTGTCTTTCAATCGTTTCTGAGAACTCTTTAGTCAAATTAATAATACATCAATACAAGTTCGAAGTCGATTAGTTTTGTTGTAAAAAGTGTTAAACAAAGAATGAGTGCATCAAAACGTCGTGATCTCAGCTCGTAGGAGAAGTTAGACATCTTAAGATTTTACGATCGTCTTTCGACCGAGATGAGCCAGCTGTAAGCCGCAATTAAATTTGAAACTTTCTCAGCCGTTGCTGAATAAACTTCTAAAACAACAGAAGGATATCGGGAATGTCTCTTTAAAGAATGAGAACCAAATTCGCAAAAGAAAACAGAAGGACAGATGTTGAGTGAGCCCTAAAAGAATGGCTTCTGAGAAAAGAATGTAAGGAGAATGAAAGGAAAGAAATGTAAAATATGTTTAGTGTCATTTCAATTATTTGTCTATTTTCTAATGTTTAAACCGCATGTGTTTTATGTGTACGTAATAAACAGTTTTTTCCTATTTTTATTTATTTATTTTTTATTAGTAATGCTCCCTTCAGTAGTGCCTTTTGCTTATTATTATTTTTTTATTTGGTTTTTTTCCCCCATCCGCTTCAGCTGCTATGGCTATTAGTGGGAATATCGGAATTTTCCAGTGTTATCTATTTATATTTATATTTTGATCCAATAAAAACATAATAAAAGCCTCACCAATGAGATTTTGCTTATTATTATCAGTCGGTTAATGTGATCACTAGACTTTGGTCCCAAAGTGATCACATTAAGCGGCGACTACTGTAATCAAAACATAGACAAATTTGGCAATGTTGTTTTAAGCTATACTCCAAAGTTTAATTTCCAAATTCCTGTAAAGAAATGAGTTTTTATTATATTCAATATTGCAGTCTTCCATAGTCAGAGTCTATTAATAGTAGTGTAGTAGTAGTCTAGTACTTCCTACTAGAACAGATAGGACGAACCAGTTGTTTGAACCTTACAATTAGGCCATTGGAGAGTTCCAGCTACTTCACACATCATGCATTTGTACATTGTACCGCCGAAGCGAGTATGGTGTGGTTATTAGTAAGCTATGTAAGCGTGTGTCAAAGAGTGGGGGAAGAGTCCCCATAGGGGGGTGTCCCTCGCCCTGCTCCGTCCTCGAACCATAGATACACGGATCGGACCCACATCAAAGAGTGGGGGAAGAATACCCCACAAGGGGTGCCCCTGAATTATATATCATATGGACTTTATTGTATTTATAACTAATCGGTTAACAATAACTTTTTTTCCTAAATCAATATTTAGCATGCTACAGTTCAAACAAAAAATTCAAACAATTTAATGAAACTTTCATATTTTGTTTTAATATATAATTTGTATGTTAATAAAAATAAATCAATAAAAGCCTATTAATTATAATCAAATTGATCAACAATAATGCAGAAAAAAAAAAACAATTTATAAAACATAAAATAAAATGCAAAAAATTAAAAATAAATATTAGAAAAATAGAACTATTTATATTTTTAAAAAAATAATTAAAATCACAACCTATTATAATTTAACATTATTATTTATAACTTAACTAAAAAATAAAATTTATTTTATCAATTAATAATTTTAAAACTACAATTTATAAAGGATAAAAAATAATAAGTACACAAAACATGGTAGACCATCAGGACAGAAATAAGAAAATTTTTGACTAGAGCATAAGAAATACAAAAACAAGCCGTTACTTAAAAATACTTAAGTACTGCAATTAAAATGTTAAAAAAAAAAAAAATAAAATAAAATGATAAAA
>KZ651417.1:872886-890098 GCA_001010745.2 Gerris buenoi | reverse complement strand
TACCAAGAAACGTGTGGCAGGTTACCATAACCTGATTCAAAATTAACCAGAGGTAACCTTAAAACTATGAAAGAAGGTAATTTGTCCCAGTCAAAGGTCACGGAGCATGCGCAGTATGCTTTTTTACTCCAATTTCTCTTACTCTACCAATACCTCCATGGGATCACTTTTTTGCCTCAAACCCCTTCTTAACGTTCTATCTCTATTATATAACATCTTTGCTGTTTATAGCTTTCAATTTTTCAGGAAGGTTACTTTAGGTTATCATACAAAGTCTAAAAATTAAAAACAAACTATTGAAAGTGTTTGTTGTAAAACGTGTATATTTAATATACAACTTGTTATTTTAATAAATGAAGTAACTAAATATCAGTTTAAGGTGTTTAAATTACGTGAACTTGTAGCTAAAACTTTTATACCTAAAAACTTAGCTATTACCCATGGTGCACTGGTCGTAGATAAAATTTAATACGCAACATGGATCGAAGTATTTCTGCTCTCGGGATTATCTCCCTCGGCAAGCCTCAAGAGCTAAAACTACAGTTATTTCCCTCGGCATATTTATCTCCCTCGGCCTTCAGGCCTCGGGAGCTAATAAAGTTTTCTCCTTCGGCAGTGTCTCAGGAGAAAACTTAACCTCGAGCAGGAAAACATACTTCTCTCCCTTGTTGCGTAAATAACTATTTCACACATTTCCATTGGCATGAATTTCAAGCCGAAACAAGTAATTTTTTTCCTTGGATCCTTTTAACTCATACAAGGCATGAAGCTCCAAATAGATTGATGTAAGAAAATAATAATGCTGAACAAAACAAAACGTAAAGTCGACTTACGGTTCCTTTATACTCAAGTCTCGCTCCAGACAGTGTAAAGTATCTTGTCCTCCATCTTCTAAACATTCTCCACCTGCCCTTTTTTTCTTTGAGCTGTCCCTCTATGAGAGGTTGATCATGTAGGAAGGGCACCGCACGTTCAGGGTGAGAACATAGGAAACAACCCCACCCTCCTCCTCCACCTTCAAACACATCACAGAACCCTGCCTCCCTTAGCTCGTTAACCACTATCTCTTGGTCCTAAAAAACAAATTTATTAATTAAAAAAAAAAATGAAGTATACACATAATCTACTGTGAAAGGAAGGCAAATAAACATTTTGATATATACAGGGAGAGCCAAAAAAAAACGCACTTTTTTTTGAAGACTTATAGCTCAGCTTCTGGAGTAGATGGAAGAATGGGGTTTGTGGGGTCTGAAAACTGCATTCTTTTACTTTAAATTTCATCCAATTTTTAAGTTTTAGGTAGTTTTCATACTACGGAAAGATTAAATTTTAAATAATTCAAATTACAATTATCAATAACTACGGGAGACATACAGAGAAAAATAGACCCCCGCACCGGGACTCGAACCACCTATTTACACTCGGACCGCCTATTTACCTAAAAATTAAAAATTGAATTTCTAATAGATGTACTAGGTACAGGTACTAATTGAGTACTTTACAATTATAAGCGTTAATTCTCGGTCTAGTTCTGTTGCTGTGAATATTTGGCTCTCTAGAATTGTAGAATAAGATCTTCTACTTTAAATTTCATATCTATAACTTTAAAAACTTTGAAATAACAGTTTGAAATAGGGTCTTAAAAAAATCATCCGGGTAGTTAATCTTATCTAGTATTATACGTTTGATAGAATAAATTACCATATGGCGAAGGGAGAGGGGGGGAGGGGTTCTTTGTAGGTAAGTGGGAGTGTTATAAGAAACATTGATTATGGGTTAAGCTCAATTTTGCCTGAAATTAAAGATCAAATGCAAAATTACACGTTTATGCAAGATGTTATATCCTGTCCCATCACTCCTTGCAAACAATTCAATACTAACAAGAGAATTGCCCAAACTTCAGGCAACTTTGTGCTTAACACATCTTCAATGTTTGTTATAACATTAAAGGACTCCTCCCAATTACCCACAAAGAACCCCCCCCCCTCCACCAATCATTCTATCAAAACTATAATACCAGACAAGATCACTACTCGGACAACGACTTTTATTAAGACTCTTTTTCAAACAAACTAACTGACATTGCGTGGCTTTCACCCAATATTTTTTAAAGTTATAGATATTAAATTTAGAAGAATGTAGTTTTCAGACCCCACAATCCCCATTCCTCCATCTACTCCAGATGCTGAGCTTTAAATGTTAAAAAAAAGTGGGGTTTTTTGGGCCAACCTTGAATTATTGTAATAACATACCTTAGCACAAGGAAAAGCAGAGGTGACAAGGGTAACAAACGGCTTATTTTCACATTTGAGAATGTCCCAGCAGTATTTAAGAGCTGTTACAGCTGAATGCCTTGAACTCAACGCACTTTGCGATTTAGCCTGAAACATCATATTAGAAACTTAAACAAGAACAGAAATGATTAAGTACCAAATAAAGTAGTTTGAGAAGAAACCCCGAATAAAATGTACGAGGCGACAAAATGAGAGAATGAATTTCATAGACTAACCTGAAGAGCGAGGAACATAATATGAATCCAAACTCTAGGATTGCGGCTTCGCATTGTAAATAGAGTCCTGGCATACAAACAATGCTCACCTCTTCCATCGCATCCAAACTGAAGTTTGGCCATTTTCTTAGCTCGCCTCTCTACAATAAAAACAAATAAAAACTCCTCTTAGAAATTTAAATAATATTAAATTCAGACATAAGATTGATATGACATCTAAGTGAGGATTTCACATAAGGTTAGTTCCAACGACACTTCAAACTAGTTTGAAACTGTCCGACACATGGGCATTAGCAACAGGAGTTCAATTTAGGTCCAATTCGCATGTGTCGGACAGTTTCAAACTAGTTTAAAGTGTAGTTGGAACAAACCTAGAGCAAATACCAACAACGACTTGAATACTTTCTTCGTTAGTTGGGTCTTTTAAGGAAAAATCAAACCCTTTCATTTGCGATCTTAATTACTCCAGTAATATTCTTCCAGGATTATGAACTGGAGTAGTTATGGTCAATATAATGGAAGTTTTAAGTTGAAGTAGGTAATAGAAATGTTATTCGAGGAGATAGAGTGCAAAAAAAGTGTCTGACTAACATCAAGCTAGAATTTTGTATACAAGTAAATGTTTTGTGTGTCTTTTAAGAAGTATGTGGTCAGCTAAGTTCGTCTGCAGAACATACCTTGGCAATAGCAATTTGAAAAAAAACAATCAGGTGAAGAGTGGATGTCCCACATTTTTTAGTGGGCGATATTATTTTTATGATCCTAATTACAAACTTAGTTAGTAGATCAAAAATCATGTTGATGGTAGTTTGTCCCTTTGTTTGAATTTTCTTAAGTAATCAAGATCGTTTAAATGAAAACGAAAGTTGAAGACCAAAGTAATCAAGAATTTATACTACAAGAAACAATCTACTAATTTATCAAGACTTAAATACTTTTAAACATTACCTATAAATATGGTATAGTAGTAGTCTAGTACTTCCTACTAAAACAGGTAGGACGAACCACTTTTTCGAACCTTGCAATTAGACATCACTTACAGCTTACAGTAATGAAACAACTAGAGTTAGTCCGTTGACAGCGCGGGAAATTGAGTGACACATAGATTGGCCAACCTCTCTGGGGGAAAAAATTAAGCCACTAGGTCTGTGGGTAGGGGTGGGGCAGCGTTTATCCAGATGGCCTCTCCCCTCCACTAGAGACATTTAACTTTGCCTAGTTGGCCCGACCTTTTGTCTAGGAAAATCTCAAGCTCTCATTGGCTCGTATCTCTCGGCTCTCTCGGCCCCCCATTTGCTATTTTTTCCCGCGCTGTAAACACACTAACTCTAGTTGTTTCATTACTGTAGGCCCTTTTTACGCCCCACGGTAAAGAGTTGCAGCCACTTCACACATCATACATTTGGCGATCACATCATACATACAAGCGAGTATGATGTGATCAATAGTGAGCCATATAAATCAGAGTGCCACGCCGAGGAATCGAACCCCATCTCGTTCCACTCATGATTCAGTGATGGCCGAACAGACGTGGTTTAACCAGCACGGCTATGCTGCCTCTCCATAAAATAAATATGTTATAATAAAATTGCCTACTGTAATCTAATGTTCTTACTTATTAATGTGCTAAAAAATTATATATGTATTAAGAAAGTCGAAATGCAGTTTAATTAAATGTTAAATATAAAAGGAATTAAAAAAATAAAAATATGCATCAACGTTTTGAACAAAATTAGTAGGCCTTTTTTTTAAAATATATCTACAAACGTATTTAAAAAATGCTTACCTTCTATAGTGCATTTTGCAGGTAAAGGGATTATTTCAGAAACCTGTTCCATGTAGGATTTGATCTTGTCTAAATGCTTTTCACAAAAGTGTTGAACGGTGTCTCGCATCGGGTATGGCTCAAACACACTTATCCTCTATAATTACAACAGTAAAAAAATAAAAAGTATGTTAAATAGGATTCAACTCTCATTATTTTAGGCTAGTATATATAGGAGTAGTATATATAGGAAAGTATACAGGGTGGCACAAACGTATGGAAACCCCTGAATAACTTGTCAGAAATGCATTTTTTTGAAAAAAGTTAAATAAAAAAGTTTCAGGATTTTTCCTTAGCTATTCAATGTGACCTTGGATTTGACCTTAAACTTGCCCTTCAGGAACATTTGAAGGTCAACTTTGTTATTTTAAATGGGAACCCCCATTTTTTATTGCAGATTTGAAAAGAGCAGGAAATTTTATGAAAAAATATGATCTTGACCATGTCCTTGAGCATGCCCTTTAAGGTCATTCTTAGGCCAAATTGTTTTTCCAATGGGAAACCCTAATTTGTATTGCGGATTGCTAAATAACCAAAATTTTCCCTTTAACAGTGACCTTGACCATAGCCTTCACAACACCCTTGACCATGACCTTCAAGGTCATTTCAACCCTTTCCCCCTCCCCTTTTTTTATTTATTTATTAGTTTTTAGTACTTTTATTTTTTATTTTTTTCTTGAAGGTCGACCACATCTGTGTAGAATATGACAAGCTGTCACTTTGTATTTGTTTTGAGAGTTACATAGTTTTATTGATTTGTGAAAATATATCTAATTTCTATTGAGTTTACTATGTCGAAAGTTAAACATGGTGTCAGAAGTAAAACTGGTAGGCGTAAGAAGCAAGACGACGACCGCGACGTCGACACTGAAGATGTCAGTCCAGAAAGAGGACACATCATTAAGGTAAACCCTCCACCCCAACTAGACTTNCACAAAAATTTTGGGGCCCCCTAGTTACGCCCCCCTAAAATTTTTAAAAATTGACTTTTTTATATCAACTTCCGGAAATATCATTGGACCACAGAGACGCATATTTTTGTGTCATTGTCTTATTTTTAGGACCTGTCCTATTGGGCTAGCGGGTGGGGGGGCCATTTTTTTTGCGTTTTGTTTTAATTTTTAGGGGCGTAAAATGGCCACTAATTTGGAAACAAAATATATTTTTGTGAACGAAATTTCAATCCCTTTCAAATGATACCCAACCTAAAATTTTAGTTTTTTTAAATCAACTCCTGGAAATTTTTTTGGACTACAGAGATTTATATTTATGTATTTTTGCCTTATTTTAGGACCTATTCTAATGGNCGCTAGTTTTTATTAAATAAATTATTTAAAATTTAGTTATGTTTTGTTTTGTTAGTACAGTAGAACCTCGACCCTCAAACACACTTACACGACCCTCAATAACACGACAACCTCAATTACATGTGCAATTTTCAAATCCCCTTGAACCTGCTATTACACATAATGTTAAATTAACCATATAACATGACTATTATTATCCAAACAACCTCAATAACACGGATTTTTTCCAATTCACAACATAACTCAGAACCTCTATAAGTCGTTTTGAGAAGTCAACCTCTATAACGCGACTCTATACAGGAATGGGGCGACCTTGAACAAGTCTAGACTTGAAAACCCCACCCCACCCCGCTCCCAACATTCTATTAACCTCTATAACACGACTGATAGCCAAAATAACCTTGATAACATGACCCTCAACAAAAAGAGCAACTCGATAACAAGACTGTTTCCTTAATCCCCTTGAGACACTTCTTATCGAGGTTCTACTGTATTGCATATTCATTAATAAATTTGTTAAAAGAACTAATAAAATAATAAAAATACAAAATAATTGTTTACAAAGTTAAACGTAAACATTACCTGAGAGGCAGCTACGATTGCAGCATTGTTGTTATTATGATTGATAATGGTAACGCTTGTATTGGATCTGCGAGGCGTGACTATGGGTTGACTAACTGGAGCCATGACTAGGGATGAGGGTCCCCCGTTATAGCTACTCCCACCAACTGTATCTGCTACAATATAACAAAAACTTGTATTAATATTTCTAAAAATTAAAATACATCCATCTTTTGTTAAAAGAAATTCACTTATTTTCAACTATAAAGAATAAAATTAAAAGTTAGTAATATTGTCTGGAGAATTTTGTAAGAATGACAATTATACAGACACACAAAAAAAAAAAAATTGACAATAGTTTCTAAAAAAAAGTTTTCTTGTTACTTTAAAAGTCAAAGAATCTGTAATACAGGTATCAAATGATATTGTTACTAATGATATCTAAGTTGTCAAAATTTGATATGGATTTTTACAACTTATTTTAAAGCAAAATGCAGTTTTCGCACAAGTTGAGTATCCTACTTTATCTACGATTGTGGATTTTAATAATAAATACAGAAAAAATGAAATAAACTTCCTGTATGTGAGTTCATATTTCTCTTTTGACAAAGATGACATAAATTCATTAGTTGTATTTTGTGCCGAATTAATTATTTTGAAAGGCGTATAATTCTCCTCATATTCGTCATAATCACTCATATTGTCAATATAAACTCGATATAAACAGTTAATTTAACTAAACAAACAACAAGTCAACAAACTCGCTAATCTTGTTAACTTTTTTTCCGACCTAGAGCGGAAAAAAATATGAATTCTTCGCCTCATTATAAACGCGCATGCTCAATGAATACAGCTACAAAAAGAATCACTTTCTATGTGAGACACAATGTTTATAGACATAATGTTTATATTTTGTATCAGTCGATAAAAGAATATACCCCAAATTTAATCTTTAAAATCCATGGCCTTGTACTGGAGAGTGCCTTTTATTTATTTATTTCCTTCCAATAAACAATTATTTATAAATTTAAATCTGAAGATTGCATGAATTCTGAGGATCCAAATCCATTGACCATTGAAGGAGTCATTCTTAAATAATTTGCTCTAGTTGTGGTTCATTAGCAACTAAAATTCATTAGCAAATTTAAACAGTTGCTAAATGACTCATATTGTGAACAACTCAATTAAGATCAATCCCTGCAATGAGTTCAAAAAGTAGGGATTAATACTTTAAATTTATACATAATTCATTTGTAGAAATGGAGTTTTATTAGACTTAGCCTGAACAATAAATAAATCTTTATTTGTTAATCCAACAAATCTCTTACTCCCTTATACTAATCCTTACGAAAATCTCCACTACAGTCTGTGCCAAACGAGAGTTAGTGCGTTGACAGCGTGGGAAAAACTAGCAAATGGGGTGGGGAACCAATGAGAGCTCAAGATTTTGTCCTCTGGATAACCATATAAGAAGGTGAATAGTAGTGGCTTTATTTTTCCCCTCAGTCAATCTGTGTGTCACTCAATTTCCCCGGACTGTCAACGCACTAACTCTCGTTTGGCACAGACTGTAAATATTTAAACATTACCATTTGAATTCAGGTTTGAAGAGCTCGGCTGAACGGTAGATAAGAGCGATTGCATTAGAGGGGAACTGCTGTGTTTTAAAGGATTTAATAGACCTGTAAAAAGATCACAAGACAATACAAAAATAAACAATGCTTTATTTAAGTTTAACAATAATAATAATAATAAAAATAAATAAAAAATAATAATAATAAAGTGCATATTTAATAAAACCTTTTGTAAAATAGATATGGTTGCTTTTTCTAAATTTCTCATTGAATGAACCTTGCAATTTTAAAATAAAATAAAACATAAATTTTTCTTATCTTCTGATAGAACAGTTGTAATTAAGCTTTGCCTAGATTTTAGCAGTATCTTAAACTACCACTAGTGGTGCTGTCTACTTATATAGACTACTTATACAGGGTGTCCCAGCTAATATGAAACAGCAAAATATCTCCGGAACCATGATAGATATTAAGATGCGGGTTTCAGGGTTCGATAAAGGCTCTAGAACATATGCTCAAAATTTTCTGTGTGTAGCAGAAGCGTGTGCAGCAAACAAAATAAACAAAAAGTGAATAGGAAGCCATATTTTTAAGACTGGATTTGGATTCTATGGCTAAAAATAAGACTTTTTTACTCTTGGAAATTTTTCGATCCGATCATTAGTTTGCCGTCTAGAGAGCCCTAAACTTACTAAAATTTAAACTTTGTCCATTTTACAGTTAAACTAATGGATTTAGGAAAAAAAAATCAAAAGACAAAAAATTCTTCTTTTTAGCCATAGAATCCAAATCCAATCGAAAATTCATACCTTATACGTGACTTTTTTTTGCCTAAAAAGGTGTTTAGCAGGGCTCAAAAAGTGAAAAAAATATCAATAATGCATCTTTTTAAGAATGGATTTGCATTCTATGGCTAAAAAGAAGAATTTCTGGTCTCTTCATTTTTTTTTCCTAAATCCATTAGTTTAGCTGTAAAATGGACATAAAGTTTAAATTTTAGCAAGTTTAGGGCTCTCTAGACGGCAAACTAATGATCGGAGCGAAAAATTTCCAAAGTGTAAAAGTCTTATTTTTAGCCATAGACTCCAAATCCAGTCTTAAAAATATGGCTTCCTATTTTTTACGATTTTGGTAGTATTCATACCCGTACAATTTAATCACCCTATTTATGCTTATGGTTGAATTCTGCAAACAAATTCTGCTTCGTTTCCCCTTTGTCTCCAAAATGCATTGTAACACCAGGTTTGATATAAAACTCTTTCACCTTTATTTAAAAATTCAATTGACATCTCATACAATAACGATTGGAAAAAATAATAAATTATACTCTTTACGACATAATAATTGAAGCGAGCATAGCGAGCTTCCTATTTTTAACGAAATATGCTCCCGTGTCTGTGTATCAGTGTGTCTGAAACGTACGACGATAACTTGAGAAAAAGTTGACCGATTTTGATGAAATTTGGTACACATGTTTATTTCACCGATGCTCAGGACGAGTTTGTTATCTTATGTTCTACGATTTCAATAAAACTTCATATACATCTTGTACAGCACAATTGAAACAGGCTTGTAAAATTTCAACTCGATGCATGCAAAAGTTTTTTTGTAGCGAAGTGATAAATTTTACAAATTAAACTGGAATGGCTAGGAAGACGTATAGAAGAGTTAAGGAATAGCAGAATAACCCTTCTCCCCCACTACCTGACTCTCTATAGTAACAAACATATTCAACAAATATCAACTCATTATGATTAATTGTCTAATATTTATTGCACTACACTTGCTTTAATGATAGATCCACGCGGTGCCTAGTTTTTTTAGAGTTACAAGTACTAAAATAATAGATAAATATTTCTTACCTGAATTTTGGCTTGAGATAGGAGGCA
Organism: Gerris buenoi; assembly: GCA_001010745.2. Classification (NCBI taxonomy): domain Eukaryota; kingdom Metazoa; phylum Arthropoda; class Insecta; order Hemiptera; family Gerridae; genus Gerris; species Gerris buenoi. Next base: position 880,433 of record KZ651417.1, on the reverse strand, counting down.
AGGACGGAAGATTAGATTCTCTTTCTTCTCTTAAAACTGAACCACTAAAATAAATAAATAAATAATTAATTATTATCAGCATATAAATTAAATTAATGTTAAATTAAGAATTTGGTATTTTCAGCCACTTTCTGACAAATTAAATTTAGTTAAATAAAAAGAAACATACGGTGATGAACTATTATTGGTGGTAACAGTGACTCCGCTGCAGGAAATCTTAGATCTAGGTTGAGTTGTAATATTGGTAACACTGCCTGTCACTGAAGGAAGTCTTGTCATACTTTTATGCAGCCCACTTCCACTCCCACTCCCTACAACAAATAATTTAAATAGTCATTATTAAATCATGTTAATAAATTTTTTTTTAAGTTTAGTTTCTATTCAATATCTAAAATAATATCTCTAAGTATATTTGTAACATAAAATAGGGAAATGAACGACAGGACCAATTTTACATAAATATTAAGATAATTCAAATTACAATTATCAATAACTACGGGAGACATACAGAGAAAAATACACCCCCGCACCGGGACTTAATATAAATATTAAGTCGCCTCTCTCTTTATACAAAATATGTAAGTAGTAACCTCATCTATTCAATGAGAGAAACATTTCTTTCAAATACAATTTTTTAGTACAACAAACAGCGAAACCGCTATGAAGTGTTACAGATTGCTAAAACTATTAAAAGTTTTTATAAAATAATACATACAAAGCAGCGAACTTGTAGTAATTGTTGTTGTAGTAATTGTGTAGTATTGTCAATACACAATAGTACATTACATGTCAAGTGCGGAAAGTAACATTTTGCATGCGAGTGTGGAGTTTGCAACCGAGCACTAGCAAGGGTAGTAAAACCACACGAGCAATGCAAAATGCCGTTTTGGCACGAGTTGCGTACTGTACTTTATCTATGACTAGCCGTTATGCCCGTGATAACGAGCAGAATAAAATATGATCAAAAAATTTAAATAGATATTATAGGTATAGGTAGGATACTACTGTTTAAATAGAAAGTTTAAGGCCGGAAGTTTCAATCTGGTTTGGTAGCTCATTGCTAGCGGTCTCGCTTCTTACGCTGGAGGTCACTGGTTCGATCCCAGCTTATGGCGCATCAATTTTTAACGTTATAAATCATTTAGAGGTGAGTCGTTGTCGTTGTTGGGACACTACTCGATTATATAAAAGATTGTTAGAATGTAATAATAAATACACAAAAAAAACTCGATACAAACAGTTACTTTTATTGAACAAAGATCAAATTGGTTTTGTTAAATGTAAACAAACTCGCTAATCGTGTGTAAAGGTGAGGAATTCTTCAGAACTATGAGACGCACATACGCAATGAATACAAGTACGTAAAACAATCACTTTCTATGCATCTTAACAGAGATACACAAAATATTTATAGAGATGTACGAAATATTTATATTTCGTATCAATCATAGATAAAAATATTTTCAATACTATTGACCATGTGAAGTTGGTATTGATATAAAAAAAACAGTATTGATGAAAATTTGTTATTAAATTGCATATTGACAATAGTATTGTCAATAATATTATTAACAATACTATTGATCATGTGCAGGCCGCTTAACAATAAAGTACATGATAGGATGAGAGGAAGCTATGTGCCACACTAATTGGCAGTCTATTTGTTTTTAAAAAAATTCCATACATGTTCAAGATCTGCACAATAATTAATTAAATTTCTTATTATAATTAACAGTTAGAGTATAATTAGGAGTTATTTTTTTTTAGGTTTTAGTCCCGTTCGACAGCTTAGGTCATTTCTGGACAGGGGTTATCCGACCGCTTTACTCATCTACTCGATGAGATCATTAGTGTGAAACATGTCTGACCCCTCCGGGATTCGAACTCACGCCGGGGTTTTAGATCTTGGTTTCAAAGCCGAGGACACTAACCTCTCAGCCACGCAGGCTCCCTTTAGTTAAGAGTTAATTGGAACTATGTAATTACCAGCGTTGAGCCTTGTCATACTCCTGTGAGTTGATGTTGAATGCAGTCGAGATGTAGATTTACTGTCGCCTCCACCGAGTCTTTGCTGCCTTATTTTACTGCTTTCACTGCTTTGCCCTCTGTAATTAAATAATGAAAAGATCGGTCAGAGACAACTTAAACTTTCTCATATACGAGTTCATAATTACTTAGCTCAGTGTTTTTCATTTATTAGATTTCATAGGTACATTTAATTATTATTGAATTTTTTTTTTTATCAAAATGTATCATAAAATTAAGTTCTCCTCGGGGGGGGAATCGAACCCAGCCTCTCCATCAAGGTTTAAAGCATTTTTCTCAGCAACTATATTTTTCCCGGGGAAACGGCTTATACTGTAAGATTTATAGATACATGTTGTACATGGTGCAATGGACTATGTTAACGAAAATGATCTAATGTTAATATATTTTCTATCTATATTATTAAAAAAGTTTTGTAAACAAACGAGTTCAGTGAGAGTGCTATACAAAACCTGTGCGAAAGAGTGCGATAGGAGAGAAGAGGGGTAGTCCGGGGAGAAAAAAGGGAGCTTGAGAGTGACATACTAAACTGTGTGTAGACAGAGTGAGGGTGATTAGGGGGGTAAGGGAGAACTTGAGAGTAGGTATNATTTTAATGATATCCTCGGGTTTGTAAGACCCCTCCTTCACAGAGATCTCGGAATCACGTTTTTGAGGGTATCACCATACTTCCATTTTTATGAAAGTAAAGATCAAATGCAGCAAAATCTTAGTTCAATAATACATTGATAATAAAAGGTGTCAGAAATACTATACCTAATGATAAAATAATATTGCAGATTACATTACTTAGGTACTTATATGATTTTAAGTCATACCATTATTATAGTAATCAAATTATTATTCAAATACTTATATTTCAGTTTAAAATTGAATTTTAAAAGATGTAAAATCATGTTCAGATTATTGTAATAAAAGGAAAAATAACTATATTATTTATGTTCTACGTGATATGTAAAATTGATACAAGTATTTGGTTGTTTTAGAAAATAAAGACTGAAGATGACCTTTATCAGGGTCGAAACGTTTCTTAGCAACATGTTTTAAATCGTCGTTTTTTCATACACCTAGACATATCCATCATCATAATATTCATCATAGAAATTAAGAAGGTGTTCATAAACTTAAGGTTTATAATTTAATAAAAACATTATTTGAAATAAAAAAAAATTACTTAGTCCCATTTCTAGTTTTTCTGACTTGTGCCAACATTTTATCGGTGAATAGCGCCGGATAACTTGAACAAAGTAATGTAGCTTCTCTTAAAAGAGTACTTTGACTACTTCGGTCTGCCTTGCCTAATTGTTCCAAAACAAAATTGAGGGCGTCTTGAGCTCGATCCTGTAAAAGATTAATAAATGAATAATTAATTCATTATTAATGAATAATTAATTAAGATAATATCCTTCGGTGTTTTGAAATAGATCATTGAAGCGAGCTTCTTACATTCAACAAACTATGCATCTTGTCTGTCTGTGTGTAATGTTTACGTGTCCGACAATAACTTGAGTTAAAGTTGACCGATTTAGTTGAAATTTGGTATACATGTTCCTTTTACTAATACTCAGTCTAAGTTCGTTGGACAGGGTGATCCGTCGAAGAGTTTGCGCGCAACCCTCATGTAAACGAGAGGTTCAAAAATTAAATTGAAATTTCAGGGCGGGAAAAGATTCTATCATCATCTACTTAATGAGACCAACATTTTTTTAGTAAAACCAACAGTGACACCGCTATGAATTAATAAAGACCACTCGTAGATCGCTAAAACTATTAAAGCGGACCTAAAATGTTAGAGAAAACAACCTTTTTACCGATATCTTACGTTCTAACGTAATGATTTCAATAAAACTTCATATACACCATCTAATGCACAATTGAAACAGGCATGCAAAATTTCAATTTGATACAAGCAGTAGTATTTGAGTAATGAAGTGATACATTTTATAATAATTGAAAAGGAGATGTGTTGTTAGAGGAATAGTAAGAATGCGGGGTGGTTCCCTTACTACTAGCCGCTGTACTACTACTACTATACCCATTATCTATCAACCCATCATGATGCATGATTATTTATCTTTTCAATATTCAATACATATTTATTACTATATGCTCGTTTCAATGATAGAGCCAGGCGATGCCTAGTAAAAATATAGTTAATATAAAATAAAATTACCTTGCTTAGTTTTCCAACAGAAGATACTACTCTGGCCACCATACAAAGAGTCGAGGGATAATCAAGAGCGGCCTGTTTAACTCTATTAAGACAATCTACCAGCAGTTGAGGTTTCCTTTCGGCAAGCTGAAGAAGCACTTGCAAAGTTGGGCCTGCAGTACTTGATACTGTTAGATATTCACACAACTGAGGTAAACATGGCTCCAATAACTGCAAATATAAACAACAATAATATTAAGTTTTAGTTTTATTAATGTGTTATACAGTAGAACCTCGAAAAGAAGTATCTCAAGGGGATTAGGGAAACAGTCTTATTATCGAGGTGCTCTTTTTGTTGAGGGTTGTGTTATCAAGGTTATTTTAGCTATCAGTCGTGTTATAGAGGTTAATAGAATGTTAGGAGCGGGGTGGGGCGGGGTTTTCAATTCTACACTAGTTCAAGGTCGACCCATTCCTGCATAGAGTCGTGTTATAGGTTGACTTCTCAAAACAACTTGTTATAGAGGTTGACTGCTCAAAACAACTTGTTATAGAGGTTGACTTCTCAAAACAACTTGTTATAGAGGTTGACTTCTCAAAACAACTTGTCATAGAGGTTGACTTCTCAAAACAACTTGTTATAGAGGTTGACTTCTCAAAACAACTTGTTATAGAGGTTGACTTCTCAAAACAACTTGTTATATAGGTTGACTTCTCAAAACAACTTGTTAAGGTGCGTTTACACCTGACATTTATTGCATGACATTTATGTCAGACAGAACTCTCAGTAGTTTAAACACCGAAAAATTCATGTCTGAGATTTATAGCTATAAGTGTCGACACTTCTATAACAACAGATGTAAACACCAATTTTTATATTTTTCATACATTTATTGCAAATTTAAGCATTGCGAGAAGTGTCAGACATATATTTCCGACATAAATCTCAAGCAATTTCTCTCAGATGTAAATACTCCAAGTAATTTCTGTCTGACACTTGACATTTATTGCCCTAGAAAAGTGTCAGGAGTTAACGCACCTTTACACTGTGAATTGGAAAAACAATCCGTGTTATTGAGGTTGTTTGAACAATAATAGTCGTGTTATAGAAGTTAATTTAACATTATGTGTTATGGCAATCTCAAAGGGATTTGAAAATTGCACTTGTAATTGAGGTTTTCGTGTTATTGAGGGTCGTGTTAGCGAGGTTCTACTGTATTGCAAACGTTTAAAGAGTCTCTAGTAGCTCATTGCTAGTATTCATGCTTTGGCGGCAGGAAATCATGTCTCGATTCTCAAGAGCAAGGGAGCCCCATGCTTTGTGACGTACATAGATATGTACTTAAGTGAAGTGGCACTAATCCAGTTACGAATGCCATTTAAATGGTACAGCTGATGGAAGGACAACTCCAACCCTGTGTCATTCATTGCATGTGTAGTTGTATATGCCGTTTTATATTAGCCTTCCACTGGCAGTTGCACCACAACTATTATATTTGATTGCAAAAGTTTGAATTAGTTAAGCATGTATTATAGTTTCAAAGAATCTTACACCTGGTGGTAAGTCTAGACCTCATGGAAGAAACCAGGTCTGAGATTGTGCAATCCCAACATTTGAAGCAACTTAAATGTAAATATATTTAAATTGCTTGCATACGAGTTTGCAAGACAGAGAGACATTTTCATGAAACGCTTTTTGGTTTCTTTTTTGGTAATGCTTTTAGATGTAGTTTTTTAGTAACGCTATTTGGTGTCATTTTTTGGTAACGTTTCAAGTTTATGTGCCAAAGTAAAGACATGAAAATGTCAAAAAATTTGAGCGTGGAGATTCTTGCATTTTGTAAATTAGGAATTAAATTAAAGATATATAGTGCACGAAGAAAGTAAGTACTTTTCTTCTTTTCCAGTTTTATTAAGAAGTAATCATTTAGCTTAATCAACCATATTTTTATAATAAATGCAAAAAATTATAGTATAAAAGAAATAAAAAAATAATAATATAAAAAATAAAGTTTATGNAAGGAGTCACGGCCACAGGTGTAGGCAAAAACCATAAAAGGTGAAGGAGCAGGTGTTTCTGGAACTCAGTGTAAATCAATCTCGGGTGACTGTGAATTCTATTTTAGTGCCCAAAGTCACTGCATTATTAGGAGTGGACGTCTTCCATGCCACAAAAGATTGGACTCCACTGAATTGGTAGCGAGTGAGAAGCGAAGAGAGTGAGATGTGGAGCAGGTAGCTGATCAGGAGGGCAGGGTTGTGTAGGCCCTACCGAGCGTGGTAGGGGGAGACACTATACCTACCGAGAGCAGGCAGACTCGATTGAACACCTCCTATATCCTCCTAACTCCCTGTTACTCGTCTAAAGCTAGTTTTTTTTTGGTAACACTTACGAGTTTATGTCCCATATCCAAGACATGTAAATGTCAAAAAAAAAACTAGCAAAATGAGAAAACACATTTCGTGGTGTAACTTGTGTTTGCAGAGTAATAATAATAGTAATAGTAATAGTAATGTGTCGTACACTTACATCTGGTTTATCTTGTGCGATTAAAGTGAAAAGCTGAAGAAGTGCCAGTCTCTCGGAATGCTCACAAAGTGGTAACAGAGAAACAAGAGCCATTCCATGGTCTTGTATCGCTTCTTTACTAACTTCATAAATCTGGGGTAGGATTCTACAAAGAGGATAATTACCTGAAATCAAAGAAAACAGAAATATTAAAATAAGTTGATTATAAAAAGAAATATTAAAAAAAAAAAATTATTTGTATTCTTCTCAGCAAACCCTATCATTTGATACCCATATCATGTGCGCACTTAAAAAAATAACTAGTTCGCCATCTTGAACTGCCCCGCCATATTGGATTTAGAATGACTTCACTTAGCTAATCATACATTGTCGTCCAAACTAAACGTGTATGCAAAATTTCAATTCAATCGGTTGAGGATAACTGCTTTAAAATTCAGTTGCAAGATTTGACCTGAACATACAAACATACAAACATTGCAAGTTAAAATAAAAGCTTGTAATAAGTCTAAGGTGGTGATTGAAGAAGCTGCTTAAAATTTACTATTTTGCATCTATACTGACTTCTTAGGATTAAATTAGGCGCAATTTAGAGGACTTTATTTATTTTTAAGTGAAGAAGAGTTTACCACTGATATCTGCTTGACCTAGAGATGACAGGTATGGTTTTGATAAATGCAATCATTATCAAAGAACACGAAACTATAATAGACCTTAAAAAATCCCGTCAAGTACTTGCTAGCAAGTTACAAAAAGGGTTTCTTCACAGATTTTTTTTTTTTTTTTTTTTTTGAAAATTCGCTCATTAAGTCATGGTGCATG
>KZ651417.1:852634-872384 GCA_001010745.2 Gerris buenoi | reverse complement strand
CGTACCCCTGTGTACCAATTTGGACCATTTCAGATTTATACCTTCCTTTGGTTGTTCACATTAACAGTGCCGAGTTTCGTGCGGATCGGTTTAGCCGTTCAGGAGAAAACTTTTGTACCCCGTACCTCGTACCCCTGTGTACCAATATGGACCATTTCAGATTTATACCTTCCTGTGGTTAGTCACATTAACCGTGCCGAATTTCGTGCGGATCGGTTCAGCCATTCAGGAGGATACTTTTGTACCCCGTACCTCGTACCCCTGTGTACCAATTTGGATCATTTCAGATTTATACATTCCTGTGGCTGGTCACATTAACCGTGTCGAATTTCGTGCTGATCGGTTCAGCCATTCAGGAGAAAACTTATGTACCCCGTACCTCGTACCCCTGTGTACCAATTTGGACCATTTCAGATTTATACCTTCCTGTGGTTAGTCACTATGACCGTGCTAAATTTCATGCGGATCGGTTCAGCCGTTCAGGAGGAGTATGCATCATAAAAAATGCAAAGTGTAGTATAAGAGCTTCGCTTCGCTCAGCTCAAAAATGTAGATTAACAATCCTCTCTTAAGAACGCTATTTGATTTCTCCCTAATAAATAAATAAGAAATAATAAATAAGAATAATAATAAGAAAATAATAAAATAAAAGAATATTACTGAATGAATTTTATCCTGCTAATGATAAGTTTGATTGGAATTATAAGCAAATATCAACTGTAATGTAAGCCCACATAAAACATCCAGAGATTCCAGCAACACATTCAGAGGTTAATAACAAAATCTTACCAGAGAATATAGAATCCATTATGAGCTGAATATGTTTAGATAACAGATCCGCATTTTCAATAGCAGCTAAAGACAAATAAGACGCCATATTACGAGACAATTCCTTATTTCCTTTGTGTAGAAATTTAACAGCAACGGGTAAAGCTCTTCTCATAACATCTCTCTTACTGTAATTCTGAAATAACATCAATCAAAATTAATATACAGTTGGAAGACCTTATAACGAACTTCTGTACAGCAAAAATCTCTATAAAACGAATGTTTTTTATGTCCCATGGATTCTCTATATAAAAGTGTTTCTTATAGAACGAAAATAATTTCTCTACAACAAACTAAATTCTTATAAAAAAGGTCAAAGGTCCGCCCAACATACTTTCTGTGAATTAATACAAGCTGTGTTTTTGCTTTCTTATATTTTCTTAGAATCATTTTTAAGCTTTTCTTGCTCATTTTCAACTATCCATAGTCAACCGATAGTTTTTAATTTACTTTTAAACTTTAAAAAATAAACCTTTCTCGTAATATTTTGATTGTCTATCTCTTTTTTCCTTGTCATTTATAGCAAGAGATTAAAAAATCTTCGATAGTTTTCGATAAATTATTTATTTTGTAAGTTAATGATACTGATTTTCCTAAGGGGGGGGGGGGACTATCGAAAGTTATCGATGGTCGATGGCCGAACTATCGATAATTCGGAGAACTATCGATAGTTCTAATTCAATTTCAATAGTTATTCAAGATTGGTACTCTTGACTTTGAATTTAAATTTCTTTGAATAACTGTCAGTACACCGGCTTAGCTCAAGGAAATAAAACACAATTTTTTTAAACAATAATTGCTTTATGCGTTGGAATCTGTGAACTGTTAGTTATATTTTACATTAGTGTTTACATAGTGTTGGGTTATTTAGTTATTTTATTACATGTATATGCATACATGAATGGAATTATACTAATGTTTATCAAAATAAATATGTATGTGGTTGTTATTCTTTCTTACAATTCTTATGAATAAATATGGATATAAGTACCACATTCCTAAAAATTCTAGATAACAAAATTTCTATAAAACAATTTTTTTTTTTTTTATGGAACCATCAAGTTGTTTATATGGAGGTCCGACTGTACATATTTAACCTTTAAAACAAATTCCTTTAGAATAAATAATATCAACAAAAAAAAAATTATATGTAACCATTTATTTACTTACAAGAAATATACATGAAATTATGTCAGATGAAATTTTGGCATGAGGTGGATCTTCATCTTTTGCTGAAGGTTTTAAATTATGATTAAGACACGATTCTAACAATGTAACCAATGCTTCTGCATGACGTTCCATTGTGCCAGTTTCCCTTAAAAACAAAAATAAAATGTATTTTTTTATAACACCAGTATAGATAACAACATTTAACATTAAAAATATTATTATTTTTATATACAGTAGAACCTGGATAAGAAGTGTCTCAGGGGGATTAGGGAAACAGTCTTGTAATCGAGGTGCTCTTTTTGTTGAGGGTCGTGTTATCAAGGTTATTTTAGCTATCAGTCATGTTATCAAAGTTAATAGAATGTTGGGAGCGGGGTGGGGCGGGGTTTTCAAGTCTAGACTTGTTCAAGGTACCTCATTCCTGTATAGAGTCACGTTATAGAGGTTGATTTCTCAAAACGACTTGTTCTGAGTTACATTGTGAATTGGAAAAAATCCATGTTATTGAGGTTGTTTGGATAGTAATAGTCAAGTTATAGAGGTTAATTTAACATTATATGTTATGGCAACCTCAAGGGGATTTGAAAATTGTACTTGTAATTGAGGTTGTCGTGTTATTGAGGGTCGTGTAAGCGATTGTATAAATTAGAGAGAGAAAAATTAACTAAATTTTTGTAAATTAACTGATCTTAGTATTGTTCAATATAAGTTATAGGTAAAAATTACAGTGATCAAGACTTCCAAAAAAATTTCATGTTTACAGAAAGAAAATTTATTTATATTTATTAGGTTGTGGCCCCCTGTAAGTTCTTATATTGAATGTGTTGTGTCAACACATTCAATATAAGAAAATTCATATTAAATCAGTAAGTTATAATTTAGCCTATAATAATTTTAGAAGATAAATGCCCATAATAATAAATACATGTAAATAAAATTATCAATAATCATTAAATTGAATATACCCATATATTTATTATGGAAACAAACATGTAAAAGCTCAACGTCTACAATATGGTTCAATAAAAAACTGAACAAGACAGGTAATTGAGTACTAGACCAATGACAATTATCCAATTTCGGAAGGATATCCTGTCTACGTTTACCCATTCAATAAGGCAATAGCCTTATCGCTCGCATTATGTTAATATTGATTTATTTAAAGTAGAGGTCACTTGGCTCTGGAGCAAAATGTAATATACAGTAGAACCTCGCTTACACGAACCTCAATAACACGAAAACCTCAATTACAAGTGTAATTTTCAAATCCCCTTGAGATTGCCATAACACATAATGTTAAATTAACCTCTATAACGCGACTATTATTATCCAAACAACCTCAATAACACGGATTTTTTTCCATGCACAAACTAACTAAGAACCTCTATAACAAGTGGTTTTGAGAAGACAACCTCTATAACGCAACTCTAAACAGGAATGAGGTTCCTTGATCAAGTCTAGACTTGAAATCCCCGCCCATTAACCTCGATAACACCACTGATAGCAAAAATAACCTTGATAACACAACCCTCAACAAAAAGAGCACCTCGATAACAAGACTGTTTCCCTAATTCCCTTGAGACACTTCTTATCAAGGCTCTACTGTATACTGAATTTCAAGATAGATTTTGAACATTGGCTAGTAAGCCATTGCCCATTTCCTTATCTACCACTAAAAAAACACCTCTAGCCCCACACAGCGTACCATTTAAAGAACTTACAGTTGAACCTGAATAGCAGAGATAAAAATAGCCTTAATGAAGTGGATAGATAAATCTTTCATCATTTTTATTGCCTAAACACTAGCACAAGGATCGTGGATAAAAAAAATTCAACAAATTTGCCTCCCCCCTCCCCCTTTGGACTTCACCCCCTTCGAGACGTGGATTCCACTGGAAAACCAAGCTGTGTATTACGAGTCTACCCACGGAAGCCTACGCACCAAGTTAAATTTGCCTTTGTTACATACGGACAGACCCAGTCCATATTTTTTCAACAATTTAATATATTCTTATATTGAAATTGAGGTCGTTTCTTTTATTATTTGAATAATAAAGCTGGAGGTATTGTTATTATTATTTGAGTCAGTTATTTACCTGATAGCAGAAGTAACTCTTGTAATACATATTTCAACGACACTTTGGTCATTATCGTTATTAACATAGTCAGGTAAGCTGGCGATTTCTGAAATTTTCTTGATAACATCGATTAAATCATTGCCTATTTCCTTATCTGCTACTGAAAAAAGATCTCCAGCCTGAAACATTCATTTAAAAAAAGATCATCAATAAAGAAAAACAAAAAAAATCATAAAACCATAACAGTTTAAATTTATTTATTTAATTATTCATTTTTATCTCACTAATATTCAACAACTCTTCCTTATTGTTAAGGCCGGTCGTCCACTGGAAGCGACTACGCGCGACTAAGCGACTTGGCGACAACAGGCGACTATGCGCGACCTATCCGAATACATAGAGCACCATATAACCTCGTCCTTTGCAAGCGACCTTGAGCAGGCGACTACGCGCGNAAAAGTACAAACTACCTGTACATTTTTCGTCATCTTTCATTTTCATTCCTTCTCTTTTACTTAACATATTATATCTTCAACTATATTATATCTATAGTTTTTATATCTTCAAACTTTCAACATTTATTAAACTAATCAGTGTAATCTTTGATGGAATCAGATGATGGAATTCTCCCATTGAATTTCTCTTTTCTAATATTGGGTTAACCCAACACCGATTTCTTCTACGCGTTTGTAACCAACGCCTCGTGAGGTAGGGGTTCTCTAAAATAAACATTAATTCCAGATCATCCATTTTAAACACACTGAGACTTACGTAAAGAACAATTATACACTGCACGGTATGGTGAACAGACAAGAACTGAGAGTCGCGTGAAGTCGCTTACAGTGGACGAGCTCTGTCGCGCATAGTCGCCTGATCCAAGTCGCCTGTAGTCGCCAGGTCGCTTAGTCGCGCATAGTCGCCTGATCCAAGTCGCCTGTAGTCGCCAGGTCGCTTAGTCACGCGTAGTCGCTTCCAGTGGACGACCGGCCTAAGTGTTACTCTTGTGTCACATGCACCAAGCAGCTTTTAAATACACAATTATCCTACACTAGCTGGTAGCCTTAATCAAATAATGGAGCTAAAGTAGCTCCAATATAATGCAACTATTTTGTCATTTTGCAACTATTGAGTAGTGTCATTCTTTGAGTTTCCTCTAAAGACAAGCAATCACTTAGGTGGTCTTTCCAGGATAAACAAATGTAATCTATATATATAAAGATGAAAGTCCGTGGATATGTATGTATCCACCTTATACAAATCTATACAAATCTGCGTATGTCCTTTATACAAATCTACAGTTTTAGTCCGATCTCGATGAACATTTGCTCACTTGACCTTCAAATCAAGGGGAAGGGCACTGTCTACATGACTTTTTCAAAATTTAATTTTTGGTATCCAGGAGTACGGGGTACAAGTAATGGATACAGGGTCAAAGTAATAAATACCCTTCATGATGCATATCCTTAAAAAGCTCTTTGAGAGTACAGTAATTGTTGTTATGTAAAGTTTTGTCATATTTTCATTTAGGAGGGGGTAAAGTGGAAAAATATGGTGCGTATGTAAGTATGTGAGTATATGTCCTTTATACAAATCTACAGTTTTATTCCGATCTCGATAGAAATTTGCACACTTGATCTTCAAACCAAGGGGAAGGTCACTGTCTACATGAATTTTCGAAATTATTTTTGGTACCCAGGGGTAAGGGGTACAAGTAATGAATACGGGGTCAAAGTAAGAAATACCCTTCATGATGCATATCGCTGAAAAGCCCTTTGAGAGTACAGTAATTGTTGTTATGTATAGTCTTGTCATATTTTCATTTAGGAGGGGGGTAAAGTGGAAAAATATTACTACATAATATATCTAAATAAAAAAGAAGAGTATCTATGTCAGTGTGTCTTTTATACAAATCTACTGTTTTATCCCAATTTGATGAATATTTTCACTCTTTTCACAGGGGTACGGAGTAGAAAAATACAAGGCAGACATATACCTCATTATGCATGTCATAATGAGATAGAAAATTCAGAAAATTCTTAAAGAATGTAGTAATTGTTGCTATGCACAATTTTGTCATATTTTCATTTAGGATGTTTTCAAAATAGATCTTTGTCCAGTTTTCATCCAAAAAATTAAGAGATTTATTAGTGGTATGACATGGTCCAGTTAAAAAAAGTAAGGTTTGAAATACAATTCCCTCAACACATTTCAGTTTTTTATACTTATTTTTTACAACGTTCTGATACTTTTAAAATATACATTTAGTATCTACTTCTTTATTGATATTTAGATTAGATCTTAATTTTTGTATACAACACGGGCTGCGCCGGGTACTTCAGCTAGTAGCAAATAAGTGTAAAAAAAAAAAAATAATAAAAAAATAAAAATAATGGCATCACTGCATATAAACGGTCTCTTGCTCAATGTTCGATGTAATAAATAATGTATTGAATAGAATATTGAAAAAAAGTTAATGATGAATTTATAGTTAAAGCAGATGGTTGAGACGGAAAAGAACTGTTTCTTTTTTATCTATGAAGTGATGTGAAATGTGATATAAATGTGTGCAATAATACTTTTGCTATAAAGTTTATATAATTATAATCAATTCTTCAATTGATTTTGAACCCAAAGAAAGAATTGAATAATAAAAAAAAGTTCTCTTAAAACAATTGTGTTTATAGTAACACTGGAGAGTATGGCCTAAACACTATAACCCTGAGTGGATCTAACATCCATTGTATTTACTAATATACCTTTAATTCCTCCTTTCATTTAAAATTTTTAACAGTTAAGTGTGAGATCAGCATAGCCAAGTGGTTAGCGTACTTATAACTCTGATTGTGATATCTGGTGATCACAATATCTGGTGATTACAATATCTGATGATCACAATACCTTATGATCACAATATCTGGTGATCACAATACCTGATGATCACAATACCTGATGATCACAATACCTGATGATCACAATATCTGGTGATCACAATATCTGGTGATCACAATATCTGGTGATTACAATATCTGGTGATCACAATACCCGATGATCACAATATCTGGTGATCACAATATCTGGTGATCACAATACCTGGTGATCACAATACCTGATGATCACAATATCTGGTGATCACAATACCTGATGATCACAATACCTGATGATCACGATGATCACAATATCTGGTGATCACAATATCTGGTGATCACAATACCTGATGATCACAATATCTGGCGAGTTTGAATCCCAGAGAGGTGAGAACAGTTTCACACTCAAGATCACTTTAGATAATTACACAGTGTTCTGTGTCTGTGTGCTTATTCTAATGATTTAACAATCAACAATCTACCTAAAAAAAAATACTGAATCAAAATTTAATTCAGCCAAGTATATAAATAACTCATTAATTCTTGGCAAAATTTCCATTCCTATAAATAAATACAACTATTAAGCATTTTCTATATTACTGCTGCAATTTAATAAAAAAAAAAAAAAAAAACTATATATTGTATTCAATTATTTCAAGCACAGTAGAGGTGTAAAAATACTCTTTAGCTGTACATTATATCCATTGCATAATATTTTGCTATGTTTACCCATGTTGCATACAACCAAGCACATACCTACCGTTGTATGACACCTCTAATAATAAAAGTAAAGTACTTAAAAAAATGTTTATTGCAAATCATAATTAGCATACTACATCTAACATTCATTTTATTATAATTTAAACATAAGACCTCCGGTGAATATTTATGTGTTTTAAAATCTTACAAATAGCTGTACGGTAGTTATTGTCATGGCTATACATGGATGGCTCACTGAGTTATTGTTATGCATTAAGTCTTTTTTTTTTTGATAACCAACATTATGGTCAAAAGCATGGTAAATTAATTTCATTTTCTTTTCTTAATGATCTTACAAGGTTCTTTGACCTTGTAATTTACCAGAAAGATTCAAGCTATCTACATTTTATTCTGAAATAAAAGGAGGGGACTGGTATAGGTCTAGGTCTTTTAGGGGGTTCCCTGGTAGCTCATTGCAATTTCATTCTCCTGTCGTACATCGTAGGTTGGAATCCCCCTAGCAGAAACAGGGCCCCATGCCCGCTGTTCACCCAGCATAGCCATATAAATGGGAAGCTAGTTATATTAAGTGACAACTAACAGGTTGCAAATGTCAATTGTAAGCTTTATATGGCTAATAGTTGTATGAGCCCTTTGGTAGGTGTAGGCCCTTCGCAGGTGGTCGCAAGGGCTTTTCTCTGCCTCTCCTGGCCAAGGGGTCCAATCCAAAGCTTGCTTTATCAGGTCAGACTGGTTATCAGCGTGTCCAATCTAAGTACACTTCTTGTCATGATTGGAACCATTGTAATTCATTTTTAGAAGCAAGTGAAAGGGCAGGGGTTGAACTCGAAACCTTCATCCAAGAAATAATTTGGTAAATACAGTCTGTGCCAAACAAGAGTTAGTACGTTGACAGTGCCAAAAATCGATTGACACACAGATTGACCAATTGAAACATTAGGGTTCAGTCTCGGTCTATATCTTTATTTGTATACCCTATTCCCGCTATGAAACTGTTTTCAGATGATTGTATTTTCCTGAATTGACTTATTCATTCGGTTGTCCCATCTCTATCATTAATAATACTAACGACATAGAGAATAGATCTACACCTGTCTGAGTTCCAATTGATGTTAGACTAATGACATTTCCAGACACAGGAAAAATGATATCCCCTCGTTTGTCCGTTGAAGTAACCTGGACGATGCAAAATCAAGTACTTATCAGTAGATTTGTGTTAAGACAAAGGGACATTAGCTCTAATATACAGTAGGAATAATGTCCAACTGTGATAAGGCCGAGCCACCATTAAGGTTACTTTAATCCCTTTGACTATAGTCTGTGCCAAACGAGAGTTGACAGCGTAGGAAATCAAGTGACACACAGATTGGTCAACCTGTGAGGGAAAAAATAAAGCCACTACATTCACCTTCTTATACGATTATTCAGAGGGCAAATCTTGAGCTCTCATTGGCTCCCCACCCCATTTGCTAGTTTTTCCCGTGCTGTCAACGCACTAACTCTCGTTTGGCACAGACTGTAAGCCCTGTTACTAGCACATATCAATGCTGGATGCGACACCACCAAGGTTATTTAAAAAAAAAAATAAATAAATAAAGCCAGAATATGTTTCTGAAACAACTATAAAAGTGTTATTTTTAAGATGTATTTATTTAGTCTTTAGAATAAATAATTTTAACAAATTATAGGATTGTTTTTAAATTTATCAATTTATGCATATGTCTTAAAAGTTCAATTTATGACATAATGGAATGTTAAACGTTTTCTTGTCCTTATCATATAACTTATTAAACAAGATGATTGCATAATATCATTATCACAATGTAAACAACACCAGTATGCAAATCACATTATGTCACATTAAAAATAATCAAGACCTATTTAAAGATCTTTTTTATTTTTTTATCAGAGAAAGATATTAAAATTTAATTCAGAAATTCACACATAAAAACTATTAAATTTTTACACTAATAAACCAAGATTTGGCTTTAATAAGAAAAAGGTAAAATTATCCTTGACCAGGTAAAAATATTACAAACGATTGAGTAAATAGTTAATCAATTTATTAGGAAACAAAACAAAAAATAAACATTGCTTATGCTATCGTTAACTGAGCGGAACAAATCAAAGCTATTGCATACAACTTCAATAAACTCCCTAAATAATTAATAAAATAAACAAAAACAAAACATGACAAAAAACCTAAAGACAATTCAATTGGAAAGTTCAAATATATTTTAATCAATTAAAATAATAAATACCTTGGATAAATCCTTTTTGTTTAAAACTTGAGTGAATAATTCGTGCATTGTTGATGTTTATTACAGAATATCACATTTAAATAATTATTAAGATTATTGTTTAAATAAATCACAAAATCAAATTGATGTTTGCACAGAACTTTCGGATTTTAAACCTATTTGAATTCACGAACATAATAGAAAGTTATTTATCATGTTCACTCTTTATTTTTTTAAAAACAATATTAATTGGAATAAAATGTGAAAAGAGGCGAGACTGCTGAAGTTTCTTGCTTAATTCCCATCTGATTAAATATGCAGAGAAAAAAAAACTAATACAAGTGTAGAGTACAACCTACTCATATTCGACACATACAAACACCTTTTCTTCGTCATTCCGTCCCGAATCTCCCATCCCATAAAATTCTTTCCTTTCTTTCCTCATTCAAGTCTCGTACGGTACACAACTCTCGAATTGTACCGATCTTTGTCGACTCAAAACAAGAATGATTATCGATAGACACATGAATCGATTCTCTTTTGTCAAAAAGAAGAAGAAGAATTAGAGAAGGTTATTCAACTGTTTTAAAAGAGCGCTGTTTTTGAACAACGAACGAGACTAAATTTTAAGATTTATTAACGTTTGATCGCTATTTCTTTACGATAATTTTATTTATTTCAATATTATAACGTGTGTTGATAATAATTTTCAATGGAAGATAAAATATCGAAATTGTGTTACGACAAATATTCAGAACTAGGCAAAAATGGTAAGCCTCGTGATGGAGAATGGACTTTACTCTCTGGTTTTGTTGTGGAACGTCCAAACCAAGATTTATTATTGGTTTCACTTGCTACTGGAACTAAATGTATAGGAAAGTCTAAGATGTCATCAACTGGTTCCGTCTTAAATGACAGCCACTCTGAGGTAAATCAATTGATAATATATTTGTCTTGTTAAACTTAAATCGTACGTCCCTTCTTTATAAATATTCGTCGTTTTCGTAAATTTACTACTGTTGTGGCTCTTCTCACAAAGCAGCATTATAACAGTTTGCTATGGACTAGCTGTCAGTTGTGAAACTCGTTAAATAAACGCAGTCTCACTTGGGGCTTTTTTAAGACTCAAGTGTATCACTTTTGCGCATACATTGTTTATACAGTAGGGATGATGTCCCTTTAAAGACAAGATTAAGTAACACAATTTGAACAAGTTCTTTAGACAAAGAGGATTGATGTAATTTTAATACTGCCATGACCCTATCAATGCAAAAAAAAATATTACTATCAAAATATCAAACAGTTTTTCTAAATAATGAACATTATGCCTTTTATACTCAGGAGAGGTCCTATTTTTCAGTCTAAAGAACTTTTAGACAAAGGAAAATCCCTACTGTATAGTATAAGTGTTACTATCTCTATCTTACATGGTAGCTGAAATGTATCTACACTACAGTAGCACTCACGAAAGAAGCGTCGCGTTGACAGCGCGGGAAATCAGATGACACTCAGATTGGCCAACCTATGTGAGGCGCATTATCCTATGTGTGACACTAGGTCTGTTTTAAACGGTTATCCCGAAGGCCGCGCCCCTCCACTAGAGATTTTTATTTTTACCTAGTTGGCTCAACCTATTGCCCGCCAAAATCTCGAGCTCTCATTGGCTCTTCCCACAATGTGTCAAACTTTCCCGCACTGTCAACACGACGCTTCTTTTGTGAATGCTACTGTAGATGTGGCACCATCTAGTTTACTTCACCTGACAAAGGGATATTAGCTATATTTATACCTTTGACACTACCTGAGTATAACCAATTATTTCTTCACCAAAGTTACTTATAAGTTTCTCTGTGTTCCAGATTTTGTCAAGAAGAGGTTTTCTAAGGTATATTTATGAAAACATCGAGGCTGCTCAGAAAGGAGATTGTTCATCAATATTTGAACTTAGCAAAAATGAAAAATTTACTCTCAAGCCGGACATTGAGTTTCACTTCTTCTGCAGCCATGTTCCTTGTGGTGATGCTTCTATCATCCCTATGTTGAAAAGAAAAGCCGATACAAGTAACTTTTCTGATGAAACTGTAAAAAAACAAAGATTGCTTGAAAGTAGAGGTAGTGACCAAGAAAATAGTGAAGAGCTCTCTGAAGAGGACTTGTACTGTAAGTGGTGTAATTCAGTATATTAATTTATAATACAGCCTATATATGTTTAGAGTAGTGGTGTCCACACCTTTTTGGTTCATAATTAAACATTCAAAATTATTCCCCAGTATTATATAGTATATAAAGGGTGTTTGGTCGAAGATGTAACAAATGAAGAGGGCAGATTCTACCCATCATTTGCAACAAAAAACACTATATATACCATGGGTCAATGCTCAATAGTTTCGTCTCAATATTTTTTTTTCTCATTTTCCAATGTACGACCATTTTACTCTAAAAAATTGATCGCTGCTCGTAAAATAATAATGATAGAGCTGAAATAAAAGTATTCTTGAAAAGATAAGAAAATTTCACATCAGAAAATGTCTATTTTAAAGGGGCAAAACATGTATGTTAACTTACATTCTGGTCAAAAATCATAAGAGTTAAAATTTCCTTTTACATTGTCGATAGGACTATGGTCAATTAGGATTGACGTATGGACAGTAAGATGAGCAGTCCTCTTTAATTTAATGTAAAAAAATCCTCTCATTCTTCTCACTATTATTATAAAAATTAAGACAGTCTCCTCTTAGTAACGCAAAAGGTGGTCAGTACGCTATTTGACAGTCGTTTTTATTGCAAAAACTCAATCACAGCTCAAAAAAATTACGTATTAACTGATAGTGTTAGGGTTCTTAAATCGAAGAGGAATACATGAAGAAGTTATACTGACATGCCGTTGTAGCATATTTACAGGCTTAAACAAAAATTAATTTTAATTTTTTTTTAATAAAATAAACAAGAAAATGAAATTTAGGCATATGTATTGCCCCTTTAAGGCATTTGAAATAGACATTTTCTAAACTAAAATTTTCTCTCCTTTTCAACTGCACCTTAATTTCAGCTAAAATGGCCATACATTGGAAAATAAGAAAAAAAAAATATATATATTGTGGTGAAACTATTGAGAATTGACCCATGATATAGTGTTTTTTGTTGAAAATGATAGGTAGAATCTGCCCTCTTCGTTTGTTACATCTTCGACCAAACATCCTGTGTAATTTTTGTTTTTTATCAGATGAAGACATTCATAGAACTGGAGGTAAATGTATCAATCTTGAAGATCCTCGGGGACCTGGTCTCTTGTATCACACTATCGGTGCCATCAGAACTAAACCTGGAAGAGGAGAACCTACTCTTTCGTTATCGTGTAGTGATAAAATAGCTAAATGGATTTACTGTGGTGTGCAGGTAGCTATGTGTTCCACTATCAATAGCTTTAAAACTTAAGGGGGTGTGGGTTTTGAACCTACAAAATGTTTACTTGATCCCTAATTTGTAAATTGTAATTTTATTGTTTGTAAACCATGAAAGAATCAAATTAAAATAAGGTAATATCTTCAATACTCTTTAAGATGGTCCCATGGGCTAAAATAAAATCATAAGGCCCCCATACACGATTAAACATTTTAGCTACACTAAAGAATAATTTCCTCTGTCAATAACGGTACCTAGTTCCGAATTAAGCTTTCAAATTTTTCCACAAGTCTAGAAGTCAACATTAACGACATTATAACTTGAACGAGAAATAACACTTGTAATTATAAAGTACACAATTAGTACCTGTAACTAGTACATTCAATTAGCAATTGATTTTTTAAACAAGTTTTTAGTAGTATTCATACTACGGAAAGTTTAAATTTTAATTTAAATCAAATTATAATTGCTATTTACAACGGGAGAGAAACAGAGAAAAATAGACTTCAGTGCCGGGATTCGAACCGCGGACGTCCTTTATTTCCAGTAAAGACGCTCTGGCCATCTCGGTCTAGTTCTAATGTCGTAAATGTTGACTTCTCGACTTGTGGAAAAATTTGAAAGCTTAATTCAGGACTAGGTATCGTTATTGACAGAGGAAATTATTCTTCAGTGTAGCTTAGATGGCTAGAGCGTCTTTACTGGATCAAACATTTTGCTCAAACCTTATGTCGGGCAAAGTTAGGCCGTACACATGAAACATCAAACAGCCCCATAAATTTTTGCGTGTTTGTGTGCCTTTAGACTTTATATTTGTTACAATGTGGTCTTAACATTTATCAACATGTGGTCTTCACCTAAGTTCCTAAATTGTTATGATCAAGTTAGATTTTGTTAGCTTGGAGGAATTACAGAGTGTTATTTAGTGTCAGACTACAGTCTGTCCCAAACGAGAGTTAGTGCATTGACAGCACAGGAAAAACTAGGAAATGGGGTGGGGAGCCAATGAGAGCTTGAGATTTTCCCAGACAAAAGGTTGGGCCTTGTTGCCTAGTTAAAGATAAATGTCTCTAGTGGAGGGGAGGTTGGTCACTCAATTTCCTGAGTTGTCAACTCACTAACTCTCTTTTGGGACAGACTGTAGTTTTAATTTCAATTAGAGCTTCTAACATCTAATATATTGCCTTATTGCAGGGTGCTCTACTTTCTCTACTGCTAAATGATTCACTCCATCTCAAGTCGATAACGGTTGGTGGCGGAGGACAGTTCTGTATTAAAGCTATGGAACGAGCTCTGTTTGAAAGGTGTAACTCGAATCATCGACCCGTCGTCAAACAGTCGTCTCTTGTATTCCAACACTCGAGGTATCACGTCGGCAGAGATTCTAATCCTTGTGCGACATCCATCATTTGGAGTAATGTTAAAATTAAGTAAGTCAGCATTTTTATTCAATTACCTTTTATACTGTTATCAATTTTTTAAAAATATATACAGTAGAACCTGGATAAGAAGTGTCTCAAGGGAATTAGGGAAACAGTCTTGTTATCGAGGAGCTCTTTTTGTTGAGGGTTGTGTTATCAAGGTTATTTTGGCTATCAGTCGTGTTATCGAGGTTAATAGAATGTTAGGAGCAGGGTTTTCAAGTCTAGACTTGTTCTGTTCAAGGTACCTTATTCCTGCATAGAGTCGCATTATAGAGGTTGATTTCTCAAAACAACTTGTTATAGAGGTTCTGAGTTATGTTGTGAATTGGAAAAATCCGTGTTATTGAGGTTGTTTGGACAATAATAGTCGCGTTATAGAGGTTAATTTAGAATTATGTGTTATGGCAATCTCAAGGGGATTTGAAAATTGCACTTGTAATTGAGGTTGTCGTGTTATTGAGGGTCGTGTGTGAGGTTCTACTGTATAACAATAGTATAAGATATATTTTAACTAACCATTTGATACTAGCTGCATCTAGCATTTTTAGCAGGAGAAAACAACCTTGGTCAGATTTGTCGACTACAATGAATAAAGCTTAAGATAGAACTAAGAGCAAAATGGATAATTTTTATTGTCTAAAAGGAAAAAGGAAAAAATGCAATATTAGATAAATCACTCAACATTGTGATTGAAACAACTAAATTGGAGTGATTNGAAAGGTGTAACTCGAATCATCGACCCGTCGTCAAACAGTCGTCTCTTGTATTCCAACACTCGAGGTATCACGTCGGCAGAGATTCTAATCCTTGTGCGACATCCATCATTTGGAGTAATGTTAAAATTAAGTAAGTCAGCATTTTTATTCAATTACCTTTTATACTGTTATCAATTTTTTAAAAATATATACAGTAGAACCTGGATAAGAAGTGTCTCAAGGGAATTAGGGAAACAGTCTTGTTATCGAGGAGCTCTTTTTGTTGAGGGTTGTGTTATCAAGGTTATTTTGGCTATCAGTCGTGTTATCGAGGTTAATAGAATGTTAGGAGCAGGGTTTTCAAGTCTAGACTTGTTCTGTTCAAGGTACCTTATTCCTGCATAGAGTCGCATTATAGAGGTTGATTTCTCAAAACAACTTGTTATAGAGGTTCTGAGTTATGTTGTGAATTGGAAAAATCCGTGTTATTGAGGTTGTTTGGACAATAATAGTCGCGTTATAGAGGTTAATTTAGAATTATGTGTTATGGCAATCTCAAGGGGATTTGAAAATTGCACTTGTAATTGAGGTTGTCGTGTTATTGAGGGTCGTGTGTGAGGTTCTACTGTATAACAATAGTATAAGATATATTTTAACTAACCATTTGATACTAGCTGCATCTAGCATTTTTAGCAGGAGAAAACAACCTTGGTCAGATTTGTCGACTACAATGAATAAAGCTTAAGATAGAACTAAGAGCAAAATGGATAATTTTTATTGTCTAAAAGGAAAAAGGAAAAAAATGCAATATTAGATAAATCACTCAACATTGTGATTGAAACAACTAAATTGGAGTGATTTAGGAACCTCTGTTCCTAAAGTCTGCACCAAAGTAGAGTTAGTGCGTTGACAGCATGGGAAATTGAGTGACACACAGATTGGCCAACTTCTCTGGGAGGAAAAAAATAAAGCCACTAGGTCTGTGGGTAGGGGTGGGGTAGCGTTTATCCAGATAGCCTCTCCTCTCCACTAGAGACATTTATCTTTGCCTAGTTGGCCCAACCTTTTGTCCTGGAAAATCTCAAGCTCTCATTGGCTCCCCACCCCATTTGCTAGTTTTTCCCGTCATGTCAACGCACTAACTCTACTTTGGTACAAACTGTAGTGAGTGTTAATAGTGAACTCTCCTTAATTTGAAATTCATTAACTTGAAATCAATTTTTATTTTCAGGCCGCTTGAAGTCTCTGTAGAAGGTAAAAGGCTCGGGATTACTAAGAAGTGCAAGGAATCCGCAAGCAGGCTGAAAGTATCCAAAATGGAATTGTTTATTTGTTTTGCTAAATTAACTACAGATAGGTTCCAAAACAGGACCTACGGGGATGTCAAATCTCAAGCAATATCCTATTATAATAAAGTCCAGGAATTCAAGAAGAATATGGGTTCTTGGTCCACTAAACCAGATCTTTTGAATTTCATACCAGATATTTGATTTGAAATTATTTTAAGGTAAGAATTTTGGCACTTAGTTAAATTGTTATTCCCCTTATAAAAATAACAGAGGGGAGTAACAATCTGAAGAAGGTTTATGGAATGTTCTTCTTTTGACAGTTACTCCCCTTTTAAAAAACAGAAGTGTGATATTCTTTTGTCCCAAAGTACATTGGACTAAACATCCCTTTGCCATAATAGTAATTCAGTCAAAGCCAAAAAAGTCCAAGTACTTTTTAGGGTTTTGTAGATGAGTAAGCATACCCATTATGTAAATCATGATTTCTTGTCTTCAATCTCAAGAGACCCGGGTTCGATCCCCCGGAGGATCACAATGCTTTTTAGCAGTAATAAACTAATAAGGAATGCAAAATTTAAAAAGCATATATATATTTGTGACCTACTCTTCAGCAGCTTTCATTTGATAACCAACTCAACATTTTTAAAAAATAAAATTTTGGGCGCACTTTACTTTTTCACGACTAAAATTGGCAATTTTTAAACATTTAGGATGAACTCCCGGAATTTTCATCACCCCACTATAGGGTATTAGCATGAATTATTTTGAAATTTTAGGATGAGCCATTATATAGTGGTTGAGGGAGGGGACATTTTTTTGGGTATATTTTGATTTTTTTAACCAATATGGAATGCAACATTTAAAAAGCATATATATATTTGTGACCCACTCTTCAGCAGCTTTCATTTGATACCCAACTCAAAATTTTTAAAAAATAAAATTTTGGGCGCACTTCACTTTTTCACAACTAAAATTGGAAATTTTAAAAAATTTGTGACGAACTCCCGGAATTTGTATCACCCCACTATAGGGTATTAGCATGAATTATTTCGAAATTTTAGCACCAGCCGATCTATAGTGGTTGGGGGGGGGACAATTTTTTTTGGGTATATTTTGATTTTTTCCCCCTATAAGGAATGCAAAATTTGAAAAAGCATATATATATTTGTGTCC
Source organism: Gerris buenoi (assembly GCA_001010745.2). Taxonomy (NCBI): domain Eukaryota; kingdom Metazoa; phylum Arthropoda; class Insecta; order Hemiptera; family Gerridae; genus Gerris; species Gerris buenoi. The sequence goes on along the minus strand of KZ651417.1, from coordinate 854,501 downwards.
TACTCTTCAGCAGCTTTCATTTGATACCCAACTCAAAATTTTAAAAAAATAAAATTTTGGGCGCACTTCACTATTTCGCGCCCAAAATTGACAATTTTTAAAAATTTGGGATCAACTCCCGGAATTTTCATCGCCCAACAATAAGGCATTAGCATGAATTATTTCGAAATTTTAGCACCAGCCAATCTATAGTGGTTGGGGGGGGGGAAATTTTTTTTGGGTATATTTTGATTTTTTTCCCCTATAAGGAATGCAAAATTTAAAAAAGCATATATATATTTGTGTTCTACTCTTCAGCAGCTTTCATTTGATACCCCACTCAAAAATTTAAAAAAATGTAAATTTTTGAGTTTACCACATTTTTTTGAATTGCGCATGCGCATATTTAATTTTTAACTTTTGTGTATTTTCCCTGTGTTTGGGCCCAAGAGTTACGCCAGTGTTTCAAATTTCAGCTTTTTAGCTTTAACGGTTCGGGCCCTATGAACCAAAGAGCGACGGACAGACGGACACATCACCCTCGACATAAGAGTTTTGAGAAGGGTTTACATAGGGGAATAACAATCTAAAGAAGTACCAGACTTTTGATGTATCAAATTATGTATAAATGTTGTGTTTAAAATGTTTTGATTATGAAGACTGCCCTCTCACTGTCTGCTATGTAGACAGTGCAGCATGTGCATAAATACGTTGTTTAAATTGTTGTGATATTGTTTAAATCATCAATATAGCTGAAGCATCAAAGATTCAAAGAAATTAATTCTTTTAACTAATCTTCAGAGGCTAAAATAAATTTTTTATTTGCAGGATTTTTACTTTCTCATATAAAGAGAAAGTACTGTGGTGGCACGAAAATTCAATTTTGAGATTTTCATGGATTTACACGTTTTAAGGTCCCCTGGGTCAAAAAAAGTGGTTTTTAAAGAAATGTCTGTCTGTCGTCTGTGCAGAGGTGTGGAGCCTAAACTACTGGGCCGATTTTGACAAAATTTGGCATACAAGTTCAGAAAAATCATACCCCAAGGAAAAATCAAGAAATGTCTCAAAATTCTAAAATGTAGTCCATTTAAATACGAATCCAACGCTATCAGCTGTTTTCCCGGGAAAAATCTAGTTCCTGAGAAAATAGCTTAAATTGCTGACTGAGAGAGCCCGGGTTTCATTACAATTTTAATGAAATGTTCAATAATAATTAAATGTAATTTTGAAAACTCATAAATGGAAAACACTGGGCTGAGTAATTATGGACTCTTATATGGGAAATTTTGTCTGATTTGTCTTGGACCGATTTGTTTTTTCTCTATTAAACTTAAATTAAAAATTCATGCAATTGGTTAAATTTAAGCTTCTTGTAGGAGTCTCTTAAAAGCCAGAACATAATTAGTTTTAAAACATTTAATTATAAGCCCTTTAAGTTTAACACTGATATCGACAAATTTATTAATTTCAAAAGTGATTTCAAGAAATAAAATGTATCTTCTATTTTATTTTGTTGCTTGTTTATCATCTTTTTTTCACCTGTCACTTTGGACTTATTTTTATTCTACTTTCGTTCATGGAGAATAGACTTAAAATAGAGTTGACATTTGGCGCGATTTCTTGTCCCTTCATGAAAAGTGACATCAGCGCTATCTGTTGTTCGTTGCATCATCTAAAAAAGGAGTGGGGATGAAAATAGCGCATTTAGTTCCTCTATGACTCTACTAGGTGTCGCTAGTAGTCATCCCCGAAAATTCTCATTTTATAAATACTATGCTTAGTTATTACAAGTGTCACTTTAATTTGTTTTTTATCACATCTTTTTAGGGTTTCGAGGTCCTCCTAGAAACCCTTATGCTTTTGGTAGTTCGTCCGTCCGTCCGTCGCA
>KZ651417.1:836076-851540 GCA_001010745.2 Gerris buenoi | reverse complement strand
TAAAGTAATTTAAAGTAACAACTTGTAATAAACTAAGCATAGTATTTATGAAATGAGAACATAAAGAACAAACCTAATATACTTTTTTGTCACAACCTTTTTATTTTATTATTTTATTATTGATGTTAGAGCAGCCTGGAACACAGCATTTTCTGAGTCTTTTGACCATAGTAAAAGGAAATTGATGTCGGTGAATTTAAAGAAAACAAATAATTATAATTAGGCTTCGAAAACGATTCACACAATTCTTTAAGTACTGAAAAATTTAGTAAAATAAAAACCGTCAACAATCCTTATAATTATCTAAGACCAAAATAAACCGCTGTCATTTTTCTTTTGTCCCCCTTTTTTTTGAAATTATTGAGAGCAGCGCATTCTATGAGCCGTTGCACAAACTATTTTCCAAGTTTTGTGACGTCATGATGGGACATGGGATTTTTCAACGAATGCCACCCCCCTGCTTTCGTTTCATTTAGAGGGATAGCTAATACCACTTGGGTAGAGTCAATAGAGAGAAGGTAGTCAAATAGAGAGAATACAAAGTTAAGCCCAGACTCCAAGAAAGATTACCTAAATCTGTTTGGAAGATTTAGGTAATCTCTCAAGTTGGACTGATTATTTTAGATTTTTGATTTCCAACATAGAAGGGTTTCTTCCTAAATTAAATATTTCAAAACAAAAACTTGGCTGTTAACCCTCTTTCTCCAGTATTTTCAGTGTGGAAGTCATTTATTGTATAATAATGTGGGGCCCGACTGCCCATGATGGCTTAGGCCTGCCAACAGGCTTATACGAGTGTAGTGGATGCTTAAGGCTCTACCGCCCTTTGAGGTTAGGAAAAACAGTAAAATTAAAATTATACTGGTTCTAATAGTCACGGTGCCCATAGGCAATAAAGTAACTTATACATAAACCATATGTGATTGCAGTGTGCAAACACGGTATTACATTACTAACTTATACATACTTTTTCCGAACCTTTTTGTATGGCTTGTTTAGGCCAAGTCTGACACCGTTTTCCTCTGTGACTTCTTTTAGTTTTGGGGCGTTTTTTTTTTTTTTTTATTTGAACCCTAAAATTTAGACTGGAAAATCAGAAAAAGTTCTGTGTCAGGCAATATTAAAATGTTGATTTATAGGGTTCAAATAATGTTGTCTGGTGCAGAACTTTTTCCGATTTTCCTGTCTGACGTGTCAAAATTTTAGGGTTCAAATTAAAAAAAAAAAAGCCCCAAAACTAATAAAAAAGTCACAGAGGAAAATGGTGTCAAGCCATACAAAAAGGTTTCGAAAGAGTATGTATAAGTTACTTTTTTGCCTATGGGCACCCTGGCTATAAGCAAGATATCAAAAATCTAAGTACAGCTTTTTCGTTTTATTGAAATGGCGCCTGTACTATTTATCATAAGAAGTTAAAATAGGGCTCAAATTGTGCAGAATTAAAATTAGGAATGAAGCCTGTAATTAGATTTTTGATATCTTGCTTAGAACCAATAAAATATTAATTTGAATGATTTTTCTAACCTCTAAGAGCGGTAGAGCCTTAAGACCTCTTAACCATCCACCGTGGGACTGAATACATGCAAACACAATGACCAGCTAAAACATTACGGTACTCATCACAGGAATATGTAAACAAACTAATTGCAACCGTTTGGTGTTGACAAATATACAGTAGAGCATTAATAATCCGGGTTTGATGGGACTGGACCCATTCCGGATTACCAAAAGTCCAGATTAAACGGAATCAGTTTTAAAATGTCTATAAAACAAGTTTTGGTTTGGAAATTACTTTTATTAGTCTAAAAAAAAAAAAAAACACTATTTAAGGACTGTTCTGTTACCAGTCTGAATATCAAATAAATGGCAATCTATCACACAGGTGCAGGTATAGAAGGGACTTCCAGGGAAACAAGCTGTGTTCCGAAATGAAATTCGAGCAATGGCTAATCATTTCACAATAAGTTAAGACATTGTACTCTGGCGGCTTGGCGAAATTTATTCTTAAAATCCTTTCCCCATCTCAGTCTTACATAATTGTATTTCCTGGAATACTCTACCTTTATATCTTCCACCCTTCATTTCTATGAAACCAAAATAGATTTATTGATGTTCTTATTTATTCATAATTAACAGAAATACCAGGTATTCCTTGTGTCGGAACGTTGGAATTACATGAATGAAAAACACCTGTAAACTATACTAGGATCAATTTTAAAAAAGGTTAATAGACAATAAAAGCAGAAGCCCTGGTAATCAACGATCATAAATCTGAACAGGCCCTAGTTCCAAATTGTACATAGTTTTTGGACCACTGCCGGATTAGCGAGACTCTACTATATTTCCAAAACAGTGGTAAATAGAACTTTTATGTACCAGGTTAGAAAGGTGATACGAGTGTTGTATGAGGAGTCAACCAAAGCCCGTTAAACTGAGACTGTAGGAGAGCGCTTTATTGTGTATATGTAATGAATCAAAACTATAGCTTCAGTGTTCGGTCACAATTTATGTATGTCATCTCTTGGATAGGGTTACCATATTTCAAATCTAAAAAACCAGGGGAAATTTTTAGGGGGGTTCGGGAGCCCTCCCCCGGAAAATTTTTGAAAAAATAATATAAAATGGGGAGAATTGTCACTATCTGAGATCAAATTTTGTTATTAATTTTAATAAATTTTTGTGGAGATTTCTTTTTTTTTTCTTTTTTTTTTAATAAAATGATACATATTTATTTTTTAAATTTATATTTCTTTAAACAAATTGTACATTGACCAATTGATAATATATAGGTATGAGGTGGTTAGGGGTATATAGGTTATATAACATATTAAGTTTTACTTAATCCGTATTTTCATTTTTACGACTTTGGTAGTATTTATACTACAGAAAGATTAAATTTTAATTTAAATCAAATTATAATTATTATTAACTACGGGAAACAGACAGAGAAAAACAAGCTCCTGCGCCGGGGTTTGAACCCGGGCCTCTGTATTTCCAGTACAGTGCTCTTACCAGCTAAGCTACGCGGGAGTATGNGATAAGATAAAAGATAACCTTTCTAAATTTTATATAACCTCTTTTTGCAATATTTTCATTTTCAAAGCTGATTTTCTTCGTAATTCAAGTATGATAGAATGGTTTTAGTTTAAAAAAACTGCAATTTTTCTCTAATTTATGGCTCTTAGTAACAAATGGTAAATCGGAATATCTGTGGTTGAGTAGGGAACGATAAGATAAAAGATAACCTTTCTAAATTTTATATAACCTCTTTTTGCAATATTTTCATTTTCAAAGCTGATTTTCTTCGTAATTCAAGTATGATAGAATGGTTTTAGTTTAAAAAAACTGCAATTTTTCTCTAATTTATGGCTCTTAGTAACAAATGGTAAATCGGAATATCTGTGGTTGAGTAGGGAACGATAAGATAAAAGATAACCTTTCTAAATTTTATATAACCTCTTTTTGCAATATTTTCATTTTCAAAGCTGATTTTCTTCGTAATTCAAGTATGATAGAATGGTTTTAGTTTAAAAAAACTGCAATTTTTCTCTAATTTATGGCTCTTAGTAACAAATGGTAAATCGGAATATCTGTGGTTGAGTAGGGAACGATAAGATAAAAGATAACCTTTCTAAATTTTATATAACCTCTTTTTGCAATATTTTCATTTTCAAAGCTGATTTTCTTCGTAATTCAAGTATGATAGAATGGTTTTAGTTTAAAAAAACTGCAATTTTTCTCTAATTTATGGCTCTTAGTAACAAATGGTAAATCGGAATATCTGTGGTTGAGTAGGGAACGATAAGATAAAAGATAACCTTTCTAAATTTTATATAACCTCTTTTTGCAATATTTTCATTTTCAAAGCTGATTTTCTTCGTAATTCAAGTATGATAGAATGGTTTTAGTTTAAAAAAACTGCAATTTTTCTCTAATTTATGGCTCTTAGTAACAAATGGTAAATCGGAATATCTGTGGTTGAGTAGGGAACGATAAGATAAAAGATAACCTTTCTAAATTTTATATAACCTCTTTTTGCAATATTTTCATTTTCAAAGCTGATTTTCTTCGTAATTCAAGTATGATAGAATGGTTTTAGTTTAAAAAAACTGCAATTTTTCTCTAATTTATGGCTCTTAGTAACAAATGGTAAATCGGAATATCTGTGGTTGAGTAGGGAACGATAAGATAAAAGATAACCTTTCTAAATTTTATATAACCTCTTTTTGCAATATTTTCATTTTCAAAGCTGATTTTCTTCGTAATTCAAGTATGATAGAATGGTTTTAGTTTAAAAAAACTGCAATTTTTCTCTAATTTATGGCTCTTAGTAACAAATGGTAAATCGGAATATCTGTGGTTGAGTAGGGAACGATAAGATAAAAGATAACCTTTCTAAATTTTATATAACCTCTTTTTGCAATATTTTCATTTTCAAAGCTGATTTTCTTCGTAATTCAAGTATGATAGAATGGTTTTAGTTTAAAAAAACTGCAATTTTTCTCTAATTTATGGCTCTTAGTAACAAATGGTAAATCGGAATATCTGTGGTTGAGTAGGGAACGATAAGATAAAAGATAACCTTTCTAAATTTTATATAACCTCTTTTTGCAATATTTTCATTTTCAAAGCTGATTTTCTTCGTAATTCAAGTATGATAGAATGGTTTTAGTTTAAAAAAACTGCAATTTTTCTCTAATTTATGGCTCTTAGTAACAAATGGTAAATCGGAATATCTGTGGTTGAGTAGGGAACGATAAGATAAAAGATAACCTTTCTAAATTTTATATAACCTCTTTTTGCAATATTTTCATTTTCAAAGCTGATTTTCTTCGTAATTCAAGTATGATAGAATGGTTTTAGTTTAAAAAAACTGCAATTTTTCTCTAATTTATGGCTCTTAGTAACAAATGGTAAATCGGAATATCTGTGGTTGAGTAGGGAACGATAAGATAAAAGATAACCTTTCTAAATTTTATATAACCTCTTTTTGCAATATTTTCATTTTCAAAGCTGATTTTCTTCGTAATTCAAGTATGATAGAATGGTTTTAGTTTAAAAAAACTGCAATTTTTCTCTAATTTATGGCTCTTAGTAACAAATGGTAAATCGGAATATCTGTGGTTGAGTAGGGAACGATAAGATAAAAGATAACCTTTCTAAATTTTATATAACCTCTTTTTGCAATATTTTCATTTTCAAAGCTGATTTTCTTCGTAATTCAAGTATGATAGAATGGTTTTAGTTTAAAAAAACTGCAATTTTTCTCTAATTTATGGCTCTTAGTAACAAATGGTAAATCGGAATATCTGTGGTTGAGTAGGGAACGATAAGATAAAAGATAACCTTTCTAAATTTTATATAACCTCTTTTTGCAATATTTTCATTTTCAAAGCTGATTTTCTTCGTAATTCAAGTATGATAGAATGGTTTTAGTTTAAAAAAACTGCAATTTTTCTCTAATTTATGGCTCTTAGTAACAAATGGTAAATCGGAATATCTGTGGTTGAGTAGGGAACGATAAGATAAAAGATAACCTTTCTAAATTTTATATAACCTCTTTTTGCAATATTTTCATTTTCAAAGCTGATTTTCTTCGTAATTCAAGTATGATAGAATGGTTTTAGTTTAAAAAAACTGCAATTTTTCTCTAATTTATGGCTCTTAGTAACAAATGGTAAATCGGAATATCTGTGGTTGAGTAGGGAACGATAAGATAAAAGATAACCTTTCTAAATTTTATATAACCTCTTTTTGCAATATTTTCATTTTCAAAGCTGATTTTCTTCGTAATTCAAGTATGATAGAATGGTTTTAGTTTAAAAAAACTGCAATTTTTCTCTAATTTATGGCTCTTAGTAACAAATGGTAAATCGGAATATCTGTGGTTGAGTAGGGAACGATAAGATAAAAGATAACCTTTCTAAATTTTATATAACCTCTTTTTGCAATATTTTCATTTTCAAAGCTGATTTTCTTCGTAATTCAAGTATGATAGAATGGTTTTAGTTTAAAAAAACTGCAATTTTTCTCTAATTTATGGCTCTTAGTAACAAATGGTAAATCGGAATATCTGTGGTTGAGTAGGGAACGATAAGATAAAAGATAACCTTTCTAAATTTTATATAACCTCTTTTTGCAATATTTTCATTTTCAAAGCTGATTTTCTTCGTAATTCAAGTATGATAGAATGGTTTTAGTTTAAAAAAACTGCAATTTTTCTCTAATTTATGGCTCTTAGTAACAAATGGTAAATCGGAATATCTGTGGTTGAGTAGGGAACGATAAGATAAAAGATAACCTTTCTAAATTTTATATAACCTCTTTTTGCAATATTTTCATTTTCAAAGCTGATTTTCTTCGTAATTCAAGTATGATAGAATGGTTTTAGTTTAAAAAAACTGCAATTTTTCTCTAATTTATGGCTCTTAGTAACAAATGGTAAATCGGAATATCTGTGGTTGAGTAGGGAACGATAAGATAAAAGATAACCTTTCTAAATTTTATATAACCTCTTTTTGCAATATTTTCATTTTCAAAGCTGATTTTCTTCGTAATTCAAGTATGATAGAATGGTTTTAGTTTAAAAAAACTGCAATTTTTCTCTAATTTATGGCTCTTAGTAACAAATGGTAAATCGGAATATCTGTGGTTGAGTAGGGAACGATAAGATAAAAGATAACCTTTCTAAATTTTATATAACCTCTTTTTGCAATATTTTCATTTTCAAAGCTGATTTTCTTCGTAATTCAAGTATGATAGAATGGTTTTAGTTTAAAAAAACTGCAATTTTTCTCTAATTTATGGCTCTTAGTAACAAATGGTAAATCGGAATATCTGTGGTTGAGTAGGGAACGATAAGATAAAAGATAACCTTTCTAAATTTTATATAACCTCTTTTTGCAATATTTTCATTTTCAAAGCTGATTTTCTTCGTAATTCAAGTATGATAGAATGGTTTTAGTTTAAAAAAACTGCAATTTTTCTCTAATTTATGGCTCTTAGTAACAAATGGAAATTCTTGAAGGTAAGAAATATGAAAATCGCTTTATTAATATACTTATTTCATCGATTTGTTTAATTTTAAACGTATTAATATTTGAGTGTTTTATTAACGCCCTTACATTGATAAGTTATTAATATTAAAGTTATTTTTAGTTTAATTTTATAGTTTTAACTGAGATTTTATTTATTTCTTGCTCGTATTTTAAGTATAAGTTTCTATGAGTGCTATTATACGTATAAAATCATATTTTTCATCCTATCTCATGGATCACGGTAGTTCGGCAAACCTTTATTGTTTCCTCTAAATTTTAGGAAATCGAATAATTTAGTTATTTTTCTTTCTGATTGATTACTTACTGCTTTGATTAACTTAGTTAATGCTGTTTTATCGTGTTATATTATTTTGATCTTTATAAAAACCTTAAATAGATCTATTTAAAAGTATTTCTTTAAGTAGCATAGCTAATAGTTCTATCAATGATATATACGTTCGAATTTAAATGCCTCTTTTAGATTTAACTAATGATTATTTGTTCATAAATTAGTGGGCTAGCAGAGCTCATACAGTTGTATCTAATTAAAGGCTCAATACTCTATTTATTGAGGAAGGTTCTTATATTCAGATTCTTTTAAACTAACGTTTTGTTGCAATTTTAACTATATCATATTGAAGTACTCAGGAATTTATTCTGTTACTATAATTTTATTAAAATGGACACTTTCTACCTTTTATTGAGTTAGCCCTCTTATTTTATATCATTCTTAATGCTCAGATATATGTTCTATATTTTATTTTTTATCTCAATGAAACAATTCACATTGAATAAATTTGTGGTTTAAGTTGTGGAGGGCGTATTAAAAAACTCGTGTACTCCTTGAATCGGCTATATTTTGACCGAACCAAATTCACCATGATCTTTTTTAACATTATATATATCTGAAGGCTGTGTCATCGTTAGAAGAAGAGAGACCCTGGAAGTCTTCATTCGCTGTCAAATTTTTACCTCAGTGATCAAATTGATATCTGTTTCACAGGGGTAAATCATTGTAAGCCAAATTTCAGCAGTTTTAATGGACATATTACTATAAGTGGATGTACAATTATCTCTATCTTTCTTCAAAATATGTAACATTTTTAATTAATTATATCTTTATTATAGTTCCTCATTGCTCTTACTTTTGAGTAGGTGACATTGTCCTTCTCTAAAACACTTTCTTTTTACCTTAGTTATTTGGGATAATTTCCTCGTTTCTGAGGCATGACCGTAATCTAAGTTTTATTTTGGTTGGCCACTAGCTCCACTATTATAGCACTCTGCTTCAGCCTCATGGAACATTCATTTATCAGCTATGTTCCTTACTTTTAATTTATAGTTTTTAAGTTTCTAAATATTTACAATTATTTTGATCATTACTTATTTGTTTATGTTCACAGTCTTTATCGAGTGTTAGCGCTAGCTCGAGAAAGCCGAGCCATGAAGCAGTCAATGTGAACGCGATCGTAGTATCAGTCAATGGAGATACGATTGGACCGCCGGATCCAGTCTCCAACTTGAGACCCGTCATATTCCATGTTCCTAAGAATGAAAGTCAAGTGGAAAAACAGTTTAGAGTCCGCAGAGAAGCGGTTCAGAAGTGGAACGAAGAATTTTGGACAATCCATAATGAAAAATTTCGATCGGTAAGGGCTTTCTTTTGGTCAAAATGTTATTACAGTAGAACCTCACTTACAAGACCCTCAATAACACGACAATCTCAATTACAAGTGTAATTTTCAAATCCCCTTGAGATTGCCATAACACATAATGTTAAATTATCCTCTATAACACGACTAGTATTATCCAAATAACCTCAATAACACGGATTTTTTTCCAATTCACAACGTAACTCAGAACCTCTATAACAAGTCGTTTTGAGAAATCATCCTCTATAATGCGACTCTATACAGGAATGAGGTACCTTGAACAAGTCTAGACTTGAAAACCCCACCTTGCTTCCAACATTCTATTAACCTCTATAACACGACTGATAGACCCTCAACAAAAAGAGCACCTCAATAACTAGACTTTCTCTAATCCCCTCTTGAGAAACTTCTAATCGAGGTTTTACTGTATTATGTAACAAGTTATTTACATAAAAGTAATTTTATCGTTTGATTGTTCGGTGAAATAAAAGATGTATTATTAAATTAGAATTATAGCAGGGAGACAGAAAAGGGTATTTATTGGTTTTTTAATCTTGAGATCTCGTCGGCAATAATTATTTTATTTTTATACATGATTAATTATTTTAACTAGTAAAGTGATCCTATTCAAGTTACCACCAGGAGGTTTGGTACAAATTCTTTACAGAGACAAGAGTTTGTTCCCTAATCAGCATTAGGTGTGGTATCCATAAGCTCGTACGCTCGGTACCGATTCAGTACAGATTCTTTATCGAGTGCCTGTATCTTAATGAGTGCTCCCTGACTAGAGCGGTATACGTGGGAGCGGTAAGGGATCGGTATACAGAGAGTTGGTACGAATAAGCATTAAAAACAGAAGCGGTTAATTACTTTCTTCTTCTGAAGACGACATAATCACGCCTCGAGATAAACATCCTCAGAGGAAGAAAGGGGTAGAGGGAACAATGCTATAGAAACCGGGTCTCAAAAAGTGGTTCATTATGTGAGCCCCATATATTAGCGCTCCAAGTGAGCTCAATCCGAACTAAAGTGATCACGTGGTCACTGATCCGTTTCCTATTGGTCCATTCCTTAACGTTCCGTGCCCACAGATGTTTGTCAACAAATCCTTATCAGTAGCATTTATTTGATACCCCACTCAAAGAAAATTGCTATTGGTTATCTATGAATTATTACACGTTTATTAACGACGTTTCTACCTTTAGCTAATTAATAAGGTTAACAACAAACATTAAAGTACATTATTTATGAAGAAAACTGTATTAAAAATAAAAATATTGAATGTCGTAAGAAGATATCACTTATTGTAATCAGCTGATATCAGATAAATTTCGAGGTATCGATACTGTTTCACCAAACTGCTGCTTGGAGCGCTAATATATGGGTGTCGTATAATGAACCACTTTTGAAATCGCATTGCTCCCTCTACCCCTTTCTTGCTCTGAGCAAACATCACACAAAAAGTACACCGACAATTGGGGAAATGAAGGCGGTATCAGTAAAGTAGAAAATACCGCATACTGGTAGCGTAACGACAAGTTAGGGAGCGGCCTTAAGCTGTGATTTTCCATGATAGTCTATATGAATAAAAATATTGTTTTCTCTGGATAAAAATATGATGTTATAGTATACAAACATATTTCATTCTTTAATTTACTTTTTATTTATTTTAGATGTTTAAACTAATAAATTTTAATTTCTACAGGAACGTAATAATTACCTGAAGAGATTAACAGGGGGCGGTGATAGTTCGACTGTATCAGCCGACGAGATGTCGATATTCTACAAAGATTTCCTCGACAAACACTGGAAACTTCATCTCAAATACAACAGAGATTGGTACAAACGGAATTTTCATCTTCTACTCTTAGCACTTCAAGTAGAGTTGGACAACTTAAGGAAGCGAACTCAGTCTAACTTCTTTTAATACCGTATAAATTAAAAAAGAAAAAAAAATTAGCCATTCTAGTATGTACTTATAAATAAATTATTTTTTTTGTTGATGTTAATAGAATTGTGACTTGTTAAATAAACAATGTATATCTATTTTTTGGTTAATTGTTTCCCCATTATAATGTTTTCGATATGATGTAAGAAAAAAAAATCTATAAATTTGTAGATTAGTTTATGATGGAAATGCTTCACTAGGTCTATCATTATAGTGCAGGAGATAGAGTAGAAAAAAGTGTCTGACTAACATCAAGCTAGAATTTTTTGTATATAAGTAAATGTTTTGGTGTCTTTTAAGAATATGTGGTCGGCTAAGTTGTATGAGGTACATAGCTTGGCAGTAGGCATTTGAAAAAAACAAACCGGTGGAGAGCGGCCATGTCCCGCCCTTTTTGGTGGACAATGTGATTTTCATGATCCTGAGTACAAACTTAGTCAGTTGACCAATAATCAAGTTGATAGCAGTTTGTCACTTAATAGGTTAGATAGTCAAATATTACACCAAATCAAAGTTATTATGTCAAGGGAATAACTGCCATCAACTTGATTTTTGATATACTAACTAATTTTGTACTCAGGATCATGAAAATCACATTTCCCATCAAAAAGGGTGGGACATGGGTGCTCTTTGCCGTTTTTTTTTTTTTTTTTTCAAATGCCTGTTGCCAAACTATGTCCTGCAGACAAACTTAGCCGACCACATATTCTTAAAAGGCACCAAAACATTTTCTAGCTTGATGTTAGTCAGACATTTTTTTGCACACTACCTCCTAGAACAGTGGTTCTTAACCTTTTGGTAACCACGGCCCCCTTAAAATCTCAAAATATAATATATATAGTACCTAAATACCTTTCGAGGCCCCCTGGGGGGCCGCGGCCCCCCGGTTAAGAACCAATGTCCTAGACTATTATCGTATTTGAAATTTCCATGTTTAGTTTACTTACACATATCTATAATATAAATGGTCTATAACTGGATTTGGAAAAGTACTGAAATATGTTTTTAACTAGAAAAAGGAACTTATTTTGGTATATTCATCCATGAAGGGTTAACAAGCATTTATAAATTGAGAAAAAATTTACTGGGTCATTTTTTTCACTTTTGAAAATATAAGGTATGGGATTTATTTTTTAAATGTATAGTTCTTCACGTGTTTAGAATGCATAACTTCTATCCACTGTTTTATCCTCTTCCATGCCATTATCCTATGATTTATCTTTTTGAAGGGAACTTAAAATTTTCTGATCCAGATGTTATTCAGTTATAACTGAATCATGATTAAGTAGACCTCAAGTGATATGTTGACTGACACCATCCAAATTAAAAAAAAAAAAATGCCGATGGCTGTTGTTACCTTAAAAGACTAGATTTCAAAAGGTATACATTTGCTCCTGGATAATTTCATAGACTTATAAGAGGAAATATTTATTCTATTTGATGAAAAACTATTCTTGCAATACATTTTGAATTGGTTGTTTTAGCCTACTAAAAATGTTTGCAGAAATTCCAAAGAAATTAGTACATATTTTTGTTTATTGGATAAATTCGAGTTGCCAAACAGCAAATCCACAACTGGTAACTCAGGAGGTAATTTACATAAAATTAAAATACATAGATAAAGATAAAGGCTAAAATGGTATGAGGTACAAGTAGTGATAAAACATAATAAAGCAAGATAGTAACAAGAAGAAATAAAGAGTAACAACGAATAGAATAACTGAGTAACAATTAATAAAATAACTGAGTGACAAGAAAATAACACAATATTTCTAAGATTTCATAATATAGAGTGTAAAGGGAACTAGGGGAGGGGAGGGCAGGTAAATTAATGGGAAGGTTATTATAGGAACATACACTGCGGACAAGAGGACAGAGGTAAGATAATTCACGAATATAAAGGTGAAGCCTATGTCTAGGAGGTAGGACAATAACTAGTTCATTAAGTACATGGCATATAAGCTCACGGTTAAGGCATCTGTTAATGAACAGAATTTCATAGGCCGTTCAACGTTATCAGCTGAGACTAGTTCCTTATCAGCAACACTTTTTACCCAAACATTTCAAATACATTTCTTTTATCTTGATTAGCTGGATTTTGCTGAGGTGCTATTTTCCATTTTATTATAAAAAGGTATTTTTAATGTGAAAAAAATGCACGATTTACAAGAAACACTTCAGGTGTTGGTCTTCGACTTGCTGCCTTTAGCCCACCTTCTACACTAGCTGTTGATACATCAGCCACCCTCCAAACCTCTCGTCATGACCCCCGCACTATAATTAACCTTCTCCTCAAAGCTCTTTTCACATCACAACCTTTTTTCAGTCTCTTTTAAGGTAAGTTTTCCTAGGCACGACTCCAGCAATAGGCACTGAGCCATAGTCGCCCAGCCACTATCGTGGAGCTCAGTTTGTATCAGCTAGGAAAATGGTAACGTCCAAACTTGGAAGAGGAGTCCTCAGCAATTGTCGCTGGACAACTATTGCTTGACTGTCTATCGCTGGAGTCGTGTCTTGGAAAATAAAGCTTTACCCATTGTTCAACTGCCTCAGTGAACACTTTTCAAAATTCCTTGACTATCCTTCTTTGGAACGCTAATGATGTTACCCGCTACAGGCAGGAACTGGACATTTACTTCATGACAGAAGGATCAACATTGCCCTTATCACAGAGACACATTTCACTACAAGATCACATTTTTACATACAAAATTACACAACATACTGAACAGATCACCCAGTTAACACTCACATGAGGGTAGTGAGATCGCAATATGGATCTTAAATTCTTTCTTAACAATAGATATTTTCGAGTGAGTCTTGAATCCTATTTTTCATCCATCTGCCCTGTAAGTGCTGGAGTATCTCAAGGCAGTATCCTAGGACCTCTCCTATATTCCTTCTACTCATATGACATTCTCAAAACCCTTCCTCAGTCCTTGCCACCTTCGCAGATGATAAGGCAATCCTATCTGTCCACCAGGATCCTCAAATTGCAGCCAACCAAGGTCTCCTTCTTGAACCTCGGTTAAGAAAATGGAAAGAAGGGAAAAGTATTCATGTCATGTTTACTCTTCGTCATAGCACTTGTCCTCCAGTCCAACCATTCTTAACCAAGTCCTCATACATCAATCCAACACTGTTTGTTACCTTGGCCTTAACTTTCATAGGCGTCTCACGTAGCAACATCACAAGAAACTAAACTTTTAGACATTTCAAGACAATAGTTGCTGCTTTATCTTCTAAAACGGTAGGTCCAATCTCACTTTGAATAATAAACTTTTCATTAATAATGTAATCTTAAAACCATCTTGGACCTGTGGCCTAGTGTGGGGTAGCACTAAGCCTTCCAACATCCATCAAATCCCAATCTAAGCCTGAAACAAAAAGAAGTAATAAACCATGGTAAGTTTTCAGTTACATAGTTTTGAAACTAATATCTTTTGATGTTGATGCATCGATTTAACCGATTTCTGATGTTTCTGTCAACTCACCAGCATAGCAACTGGTATATGGACTATCTCGTCGGGAATATTGTTTTCCAGGGTGAGGTATCGCCATATATATGGAAACAGCAACCGTCCCACAACCCTAGATACCTTTGAGGAGAGAGTTTTCAGAAATCGGTTATTAATTTTTTTTTTTTGCATCAATATCGATTGTCAAAAAAAAAGAAAACCTTTTATTTTATTTACCTTTGAATAAACCTGCTTTCAAACTATTGCATTACATTAAGTAAATATTAATTATACTTTTAACATACTTTACTTTACTTACTTTCGCCGGCTCTACAGTCCTAGGTGGACCCTGGCCTCTCGAACCGTTTCTCGCCATTTATCCCTATCCTGGACCACAGTTCTCCAAGCCACAACGCCGAGGGTCTGTAGGTCCTCCCTGACATCGTCCAACCACCTGCTTCTAGGTCTTCCTCTTCTTCTTTTCCCGTCCATTTGCGCTTCCAGAATGTTTTTCAATTCTCTTCCCTGAGTTCTCATCACATGACCTAGCCATCTTATCCTCATGCTTTTAATAAACCTGATTATATCTTCATGGCCAAGAAAATTATCTATTTCCACTTTTAACATATTGTGTATAAAACCACGATTATCTTAGCATAAATCTAACTTTTTTCTTCGGTTGGGTCAATTATTATTTATTTACTTATTTATAATTAGGGCTCGGATTTGAGCATATTTTCATATTTTTTTCCTGAATAGTACTCATTGAAAGAAGCCTTTTGGTGGTATTTTCACCTCTCTGGGACCAACAGAATCTAAATTTATTGAGCATATAAATGCATAAAACGACTGTTTTCAGAAAAGCATATAAATGCATATTCTTGTGGTTTTTCTTCTAAATACTTTGTTTTTATTCAAATTCTCCCCCCTCCCCATTCGGGCCCTGACCACCACGAAAGCTCAGTCTGCCTTTGAATGAAGGACGTGATGTAAAATAAAAGCCTGCATGAGCGTCATTCCTGAGGTCAGCAATGTCAGACGATTTTCCAAACTACTCTGCAAAAGATGCAGAATAAGTCAAGTATTTGTCATTGATGTCGAAAGATTTTATTGGCTAATTTAAGATAATCACTTAAAAGTGAAGAAAAGAGAAGTCTTGTACAGACCAATACCAATCTACTGCATTGACTCGACTAATACTGAACATTTTGTAAATAAACTTTTAAACTGTAACTTTTACATAAAACTTATCATACATAATACTCTGTCCCAAAAGTTCGTATAAAAAATTAATATTGATTTTATTTTACATTTAATCATTTAAAACAACTTTGTCTCCCTTAAAGTACTCCCCCCCCCCCCATATAAT
>KZ651417.1:776354-792992 GCA_001010745.2 Gerris buenoi | reverse complement strand
AATTGTATGTGTTCAATTGTAACATAACATGTGGTGTTACAATTGTATGTGTTCAATTGTAACATAACATGTGGTGTTACAATTGTATGTGTTCAATTGTAACATAACATGTGGTGTTACAATTGTATGTGTTCAATTGTAACATAACATGTGGTGTTACAATTGTATGTGTTCAATTGTAACATAACATGTGGTGTTACAATTGTATGTGTTCAATTGTAACATAACATGTGGTGTTACAATTGTATGTGTTCAATTGTAACATAACATGTGGTGTTACAATTGTATGTGTTCAATTGTAACATAACATGTGGTGTTACAATTGCATGTGTTCAATTGTTACACCATGTGTCTCCGCCCAGTGTTTTCTTAGGAATTGGATGTAACACAACCAAGTGAAGGTCCTGTTACATTACTGAAGTAGATTACTATAGACCAATGGTTCTTAACCGGGGGCCTCGAAAGGTAGTTGGGTACTATATATATTATACTATTTGGATATTTTAAGAGGGCCTTGGTTACCAAAAGGTTAAGAACCACTGTTATAGACTATAGTGTTATTCCGTTAGTTTTAAAGTGATTGAATATATTACGCTTCCAGATAATTATTGTGGTGAAGAATTTTTTAAATCTTTTGTTAGCAAATGAAGAGACAATCATTGTAAAAATGTTGTATACTATAAGAGAGACAGCCTAATTATCTGTTTTTATTGTGTAAAACATTGCTCTTTTGCAATTGCTAGAATGTTGAACTCTGAGTATAGGAATAAAGTCTAGTTTGTACGGGTCGAGTAGTTTAATAGAGTAGTTTAGTAACTTAGTACTCAACTCGTTTGGACACTTTGTTGTACTAAATTTATATTACGATTTAAATCAAATTATAATTATTATAAACACTGGAAGACAGACAGAGAAAAATAGACGGTACTTATTTACTTGGGTACATACCAATAAGTTTGTACCCAAGTAAATAAGGTGCCATAGGGAAAGAGTTTACCTAGGTACATACCATTTATAAATTGGAAATAAAATAAAATAAATTAATAGACAAACTTAATCGGGATGTTGAAAAGCACAGGGGCTGTTGTATGGGGTTAAGAAGGGGGAAGAAAATAAAAGAAAAAGGGATGTACCCAAGTAAATAAGGCGTAATAGAGGTAGACGTTTAGTTGGGTTCATACCTAGGGCAAGTATTTTTATTGACAAAAATGACAATGACAAGTCAAAGAAATCATTTTTAATGACATAATTCATTCTTAAATAAAATAAAAACTGGAAAGTTGGAAAAAAGTGCTATTTCAAAGAGAAAGACATGGATAAACTTAGAGTTGAGGCATTAATATGAAACAAGTCATATTACTGACTGAAAGGATAACGAAGTGGGAGATGTTTTAATGGTTCCAGAGTAAGTAAAATTATGTGGCATTTTTTTATATATATATTTATGTAGATATATTTCAGAAATTGGAGCAATAAAGAAAATTTAAAATTTTGTACAATGTACATTGGGACAAAGGAATATCACACTACTGTAATTTTAAGTGATAATAATATCTGTTAGCCTAACAATCAAATAAGACAAAGGGACATTAAAAAACACTTTTTATATGTTAAATGAACCCTTATTAATCCATCTGAGTGCCAATATAAGTCTACCCGTACAGATAAAAACATATTCACTTCTTTTTTGAGGTGAATTGGAGGTATGTACCCAAGTAAACAAGTGCCAAATAGACTCCAGCCCCGGGACTTGCACAACAGGCCTCTACATTTCCAGTTTAGCGCTTTTTCCGACTAAGCTACGCAGAATAATGATTTTTGATTAATTGTACAAGGTGCAGATACTAATTGAGTACTTTATAATTATAAAAATTCTCGGTCAAATTATAATGTCATAAATATTGACTTTTTTTTTTTCCCCCGGGGGACTTTTTCTTTATTAAGAAAAAAGTCCGAAGCAGTAAGACCTCATGAGTGGATCCAAGGTGCAAACCCGGTTTAATAGTCCAGCCTACAGTACCCTATCCTCTTAGCAAGCTGACAGACCCACAGAAAGTGAGCACCTTGCTTAGGGGAAGTAACCTTAGTTCTTCAATTGGCAGGATGGCTAAGCCAAAGATTCTCCACCTCAGGTGTGTTAATGCAGGACAGCTGCTAATAAGATGAGAAGGGGTTTCATCCTCTTCCTCGCACAGCCTGCACACTGGGCTATCTGCTAGGCCAAGAAGATGTAGATGCCGTTTTAGCCTACAGTGTCCAGTAAGAAATCCTGTCAAAAGATGACAGGTTTGTTTTTTGAGCGAGAGCAGCGATCTAGTAAGATGCTGAGATGGTTCCCGGATCATAATTTTAGATTGCCGCATACCCGAAGCAGTGTTCCAGATTCTTTTCATATCTAGCCTCATGAAGGTCCTTATGGAATGTTTCACTCCACATCGTGGCACGCCAACAACTGGTTCTGGTGTAATTGGGGTCAAATTGGAACCCGTCTTAGCTAACTGGTCGGCCATCTCATTCCCCTCAATGCCACAATGTCCAGGAACCCATATCAGTTGTACGTTGTTAAGTTGTCCGAGAGTGTTTAGATAGCCTTTGCACTCAGCAACCAGCTTAGATGTATATCTTGGGGCAACCAATGCTTTGATCGCTGCCTGGCTGTCTGAGTAGATTCTGATTTGTCTGTTAAATATTTTTTTATCCAGGATAATTTGAGAACAAGCCAAAATTGCATATACCTCTGCCTGAAATACGGTGGCATATTTGCCTAAGCTCACACTAAGCTCATATGGGGGTTCTGCACAGAAAACACCAGCCCCCGATAATTCTTCGATTCGGGACCCGTCGGTGAACCACATGTCTGTTCCTGATGGTATTTGAGGATCATCTCCAGGTTCCCAGTCTTGTCTTGAAGGAAGTAGATACTCCCAGCTAATGTCAAAGTCCCACTGTGGTATCATAGAGTCCTGCACCATCACTACTTCCGGGCAGATTTCTTTGATAGAATTCCATATTACACTGTGCCCTATACCGTCATATCCCATCCATAAACCAGCACAGTGCAGGCGATATGAAGCTAGCATAGCTTCGTACTTCAGGTATATCTCTAAAGGTGGTAAGCATAGCATAGCCTCAAGTGCCATAGTTGGTGTAGTTTTCATTGCTCCTAGTATACCAACACAAGCCGTTCTCTGAAGGTGCTGAAGTGATTTCTTTGCAGTTCCTATGGATATCCTTGGCCACCAGACGACACATGCATAGGAAAGAATTGGTCTCACCATGGCAGTAAAGATCCAATGCAATACTTTAGGTTGTAATCCCCAGGTGGGACCAATGGCCTTCCGGCATACCCAAAAGGCCGCCATTGCCTTATTCAGTTTTGCTTCAAGATGAAGTTTCCAGGTCAGTTTTTTATCCAAAATTACACCTAGATATTTTACTGAGTCTGCGAGGTTAAGCTTCTTCCCACTTAGCATCAGCTCTGTACTTCCTTCCAATTTTCTTTTTCTTGTAAATAGTGTCACCACTGTTTTTTCGGGATTAACCCCGAGGCCGTGATTATAACACCATCTTTCAACAGAGTGAAGAGCTCTTTGTGCCAGCTCAAATACTGTGGTAGTGAACTTGCCCTGAACCAGAACTGCTACATCATCTGCATAAGCTTGAATGTAAATCCCATCTTTCAGAATAAGCTTTATGAGACTATCTACCACAAGGCACCAAAGTAACGGTGAAAGAACTCCACCTTGTGGACAGCCTCTTCTTATAGCCACTTTTATACTATGTCCATTTCTCTCAACTTTAGCTAGTCTAAGAGATAGCATTGATCTGATCCATGCCACAATAACTGGGTGAACACCATGGTCAGAAGCAGCTTGACTGATAGATTCAACAGAAACACAATTAAAAGCCCCTTCGATGTCCATGAAGAGTCCCAGCATCAGCTGTTGCTTGTTGAGGGCTCTTTCGATTTTACAGACTAAATGGTGAAGAGCTGCCTCACAAGATTTTCCTGCTTGATATGCATATTGCTGCTTGCTAAGAGGTATGGTCATGTTGTCTCTAATCCATCTATCCACCAGCCTTTCCAAGGTCTTTAATAAGAACGAAGTAAGACTGATGGGTCTGTAAGATTTAGGAAGAGTAAAATCAGGTTTGCCCTGTTTTGGTATAAAAACTATGCGAACCTCCCTCCAGGAGCTAGGGATAGTTCCTTGAGAAAGGAAGGTTCGGTAGATCTTAACTAAATCGTCAATAATCAAATCCAGGCCTTGTTGGAGCATTATTGGCATAATCCCGTCACAGCCAGGAGATTTAAATGCGGCAAAGCTTTTCACTGAAAATTCTACCTTATTGTTAGTAATAATAATATCTGCCAAGGCTTGAGCTCCTTCCACAGGTAGAGCCATAGGAGAATCAGATGTTTCAATGTCCTCACTTATATCAGAGCCAGGCATATGTGTATTTACCAGATATTTAAGGGCCTCCTCCTCTGAAGAAGTAAATGTGCCTCCAGTAAGCAGTAAGGGACCACTACACATATCTGTCGGTGCTTTGGAGAGAATCCGGTGAAATCTGGCTGCCGGGGCTATTCCCCCAATATCAGCACAGTATACTCGCCAAGCATCCCTCTTAGCTTTTTTAATTTGTGCCTTGTATTTTCTGCGGAGGGACTTATATTCCTCCCAAAGTTCTGGCAAATTATTTCTCTTAGCTTTGTTCAGGATTCTATTAACCTGTCTTCTAAGAGATTCTACTTTATGAGTCCACCAAGGTGTTGAGAACCTTTGGGAACGGACTTTTAATGGACAACTAGTTTCATAAGCTGTACTTATGGCGGTTGTAAGTGCTTGTACATAGTCCTCAGTTTCTTTGAGTCCGTTGGGACAGTGTCCTAATTTGTCGAGTTCTTCTTTGAGCACCTTTCGATAAAGGACCCAATCGGTGGATCGAATGTTCCTGAATCGTATCTCCTGCGGAGGGGGAACTTTTATCATGAATAGGATGTGCCTATGGTCCGATAGAGACTCATCCTGAATAACATGCCAATCCTTAACACATGTTAGTAAATCTTCTGTGCAGAAAGATATGTCAATCACTTCTTTTCTTCTTGGTGTGAAGTAAGTAGGGATAGCCCCGTTATTAAGGACAAAAAGCTGTGTGCTAGATAAAAATTCGAGGAGAGCTGCACCTCTAGGGTTAGTGTCACTGCTACCCCACACTAAATTATGTGCATTAGCATCAGCACCTACTAGAAGAGAAAACTTATTTTCCGTGCAGAAGTTGATTAGATCCACAAAGCAAGATGGAGGGGGCAAATCCGGAGAGTCATAGGGCAAGTAAAGTGAGCAGACTATTATGTCTCGCTTCCCATGCCCCAGCAGACTCCCATTAAGCTTTACTGCAACCATATCCCTTCGGCAAAACTCCGGTATAAGTGTCGCGTTTATATTCCTAGTTATAATACACGCTCGCGGAACCTCACTATCTGTAGAATAAAAAATAGAACCCCCTGAAATTCCCAACCCGCGTATAAGTCCCTTATTTACATATGGTTCTTGAATTAGGCCAACATTCGCACTTACATCTAGAAATTTCTTACAAAATACTGTGCTAGCAGCACCCCCGTGCTGAATGTTGGCCTGTAAAAACTTAATTTTATTATTTAACCTAACAGTCATTATGGGGAGAAAAACGTTTCTGGCTCATTATCCTCCTCTCTTACTATTATCCCTTTAACCCCCTCTTTTGTTTTCTTTCTTCCCATGTGAGAAGAGTCTGAGTCATCTGATTCCTCACGTGGTCGAATTCTTGAAGGGGCGTCTTCTGCTTCTGAAGCTGAACTGGCAGTGGGACGATCTTCTCGGTTATTCATGCTTCTGGCTCTATTTGCTGCCTGACGTTTTATCTCATTTTTGTATTCTGGACATTTTGTGTCCGTAATACTGTGCTGGAAAGGGCGACCTTTCTCCTTGCATGGCAGGCAGATAGGCCCCTCATTGGCTTTAGGACAGTCCTTTTTCCAGTGGCCAATAGCTGAGCAGTGCGTACACGCTTGGGCAACTTCTTTACACTGAAATTTATGATGACCCATCCTCAAACAACGCCAGCATCTCGCTGTCCAGACGTGGTTTTTGATTGCCAGTCGAGACCACTCTATACTCACATATCCTGATTTTAGTAGTCTCTCCTTCATTTCAATAGGGAGCTCAACCACCCAACGAACAAATTTTCCTCCCTTGATCCATCCACAAGGTATGCTGTATCTTAAGAATACCTTGCTTTTAAACACTTCCTTACTATAGAATTGTCTCAAATTTTTTTCCCACAGTTCATTTAGTATGTCCTGCTGTGAGACATCGGCGTGGATGCCAACTATTTCTATAGCCTCTCCAGGCATTGTTGGTAATGTAGCCTTGAGGCCAAGTTCGCTTAGCCTGTCACAGTGAAGAAGTTTATCTCTACCTTCACTTGAAGAGCATTCGAGGGCATAAGCAATGCCTTTGATTTTACTCCTCATACCAACAACATTGATGTGCGTTATTAGAGGTCTAAGCTTTTCCATCAACACACGTCTTAGTGCCTCAAGGCTTTTGATGGTAGATTCATTCACTGGGCTTATTATTACTGTCCTTCTCAAGTCCATGGGTGGTGAGACTGCCTTGTTCTTCATTGGGGGCATATTTCCCGCCTTATCTCCTACTAATGATACATTGGATGGCGTAGTCTTGGTAATCTTGCTCTTCCTTTTCTTTGTCTCCCACTTATTTTCTTTTACTCCTTCTCCCGACGTAGCTACTACTGTTGTATTGACATCTGATTGGAGATTCTCTTTGACTACACTTGCGAAAGACACCTTTTTAGGTAGACTGAAATTTGTTTCCAGACTCCGTTTTACAGGGACTGGTACAGCGACCTGATTACTTGGTGTTATGGTTTCGGCTGCAATAGTTTCAGCTTTAAGTGTCTTATTAGCCTTGCCAGATGTTTGTGAGTTTATTTCTCCTCTCGCTCTCATGAGAGCTATTGAGAGATCACTCGTGGCCTGCCGGGCAATAGCAAGTTCTGTCAAGAGTGAGTATGTGTCATTACTCTCTAATTTTGAGCCTTCAGAGAGACCTAACTCTCTGACCTTTTTGTCCAATCTCTCCAGAGCATCATACGCAGTTTTGACAGTAGCACTGCCAAAATCTTCTTCCCTCCAATAGCTGCTGCTTTGCTCTGCTACTCCTTTACTTAACTTTTTCTTGCTGGGAGCTCCTCCTTTCATTCTTAGTGGCCTATGAGAGTTCTCTTCATCCGAGCTTGTTGAGCTAATAGAAGATACTGACTCACTCTCAGATTCTGCAGAGTCCCGGATATACTGAGCAGTTTGGCTCAGAGTAATTTTCCTCGGGAAAGGTGTCGGTATCTCTTCGTTCTTTTCATGTCTTTTATCTTCCTCCTTAGAGAAAGCCACCACGATCTCTCCTGCACCGACTTTCCTTATCACCTCTAGGTCAGCTTTTCTTCTGACCTCCAAGGCTCTGATTTCCTGTGTGGCCAAGTTTTTTAATTCCTTGGCCTCCTCTTTTGATTTTTTATTTTTTATTCTGTCTAAATTTGCCTTTACATAAGAAATCCTCTGTGCGTAGAGTTTCTTCACTTGTTTCCTCCACTTTCTACAAGCCAGTATTCTTTGTTTGGCCTTCCCCAGCTCTATCCAACCTTTTACTACCTCAGCCTTTCCCTCAGTAGATAACACGGTTTTCTTTTTGTGCTCTGGGGCAAGTGCCTCAATCAGATCGGGAAGAAATCCATCATTTGGCACAGATTTAATCTGCACCACATGCGGTTTTATTTCACCTACTACGGCTTTCTTTCTCTGACCTAACGAGGACGCTAAAGCCAAGTCCCCTAGAGTTTTGGCAAAAACACCTGCCATAATTCCTTTTTCCATTATTAAAGGTTCTGCCCTTTTTGTCCGATCTTCCGTATTAGTGGAAGCGTCGTTTAGCCCAGGGCCCTTCCCGTACTCATTAGGGTCCCACCAGTAGCTGGAGTTTAAACTCTGACTTGATGTATGTAATGAAATATTGACTTGCTAAACTTGTAGAAATATTGAAAGCTTGGATTTGGGACTAGTTATCGGTTACGGCAGAAAAAAATCATTCTCCTGCGTAGCTTGGTTGGAAAGAGCGCTACACTGGAAATGTAGAGGCCCGTGGTTCAAGTCCCGGCGCTAGAGTCTATTTTTCTCTGTCTCCCAGTGTTAATAATAATTATAATTTGATTTAAATTAAAATTTAAAATTTCCGTACTATTAATACTACCAAAAACTTAAAAAAATGAATTTATATTACTCGCCACTGACTAAATTACTCGACCGTGGCTACTAATACTAAAATACTCGACCTGTACAAACTAGGTTTAAAGAATGGAAGAAATGAAAATAAATTAAGAAGACAAAATCAATTTTTTTCAAAAAAAATATATAATATCTTTATTTTACATATTTGGTAAGATATTTAATAAAATATTTATTATCACAGACCTAGTGAACATAGGTATTTATAGATTTAAATAAAAAATAATTTTATTATTTGTTTAATTGTACTACAACTTTAACAATTCATCACAATTATTTAAAAGATACACTGATAATATGAATAAAAAAAATATTTGTTCTAGGAAAAATAAATTTAAAACAAAATTTATAAAGTATAAAGGATTTAGAACAAAGGTATAAAAAATATAAAGGAAAAACAAAAATCACAATAAATTTTTAAAAATATAACATCATTTTCTTTGGTTCGGAAATTGTGGGTCTTAAAGGATGGATTTCAGTGCTTCTATTTTAATTTTTAGGCTTCCTAATTTTAGCCAGAATATGTAACTGTGTTCTAGGTGGGAGGTTAGATTTAACCAGATTTGACCAGTAAGTGTATGAAAAGCACTGAAATAATAGTTAAAAGATGTGTAGAGGTATGACTGTTCTGGTTATAACCATGAATTAAGATCAGTATATAGGTAAGAAGGTTTTCAATTAGTCTTATTTGTTATTAATTATTCACAATCAAGGTTAAAGTGACGAATTAAATAAGGTGTTTGATTAGTTTGTAATTTTAGTCCAGGAGATAGCATAGAAAAAAGTGTCTGACTAACATCAATCTAGAATTTTGTATACAAGACAATCTTTTAGCGTTTTTTAAGAATATGTGGTCGGCTAAGTTCGTCTGCAGGACATAGCTTGGCAGTAGGCGTTTGAAAAAAACAAACGGGTGGAGAGCAGCCATATCACACCAATTATGGTGGACAATGTGATTTTCATGATCCTGAGTACAGAATTAGTTAGTAGACCGAAAATCAAGTCGATGTTAGTTTTGTTAGGGAAATTATGTTGTAGGCATCCCAAAGTGGCAGCACTGTTTTACTAAAAATTTGTATTCTTGTATGTGAAGCCGCTCCGGCAACTGTATCTTATATTATATACTCGTCTTTCAAACCAACAAATTGTTCGATCTTTTNCTTCTCTCCTTTGTTGCGTAAATAACTATTGCAATTTAAGAATAATGAAACACTGAAACTTGGTCTTCCTAATAACTCCCATAGATGTTCCTTAAAAACTAACAGGTATGATGGATTAGTCCAGATTTCTGGAGATCTTTGGCCTAAATTCACCTTTTACCACACATGGTCCAGATGATTTGTAAAGTTCGCCTAAGAGATATAGCTTGCTTATAGCTGTTAACAAAAAACTGGTTGAGAACAGCCATGATTATGGCGGACAAGGTGATTTTCAAGACCCTAAGGACACAACTAATTAGTAGACCAAATGTCAAGCTTATGTTAGTTTGTCACTTGATGGAATAGTAAAGGCACGTGGCTAGTAAGGCGCGTGGTTGAATAATTATAATGGATATGATTGTTTGGAGTAATGGTGGGTATGTAATTGATCTTTGTAATTGTACAAGGTAAATGAATGTGACGAGGGTAGCTATATAAGTACTTTTTATAATTGACGATTNCATTAAACATTTTTTTTGTATGTTTTATTGATTAAGAAGATCTCAGATTTATTGTGATGCCCACAAAGGGGAAGTGTTAGGGAAATTATGTTGTAGGCATCCCAAAGTGGCAGCACTGTTTTACTAAAAATTTGTATTCTTGTATGTGAAGCCGCTCCGGCAACTGTATCTTATATTATATACTCGTCTTTCAAACCAACAAATTGTTCGATCTTTTATTCCTTTTGTCAAGTTTGTCCTTTGACAGGTGACCACATTGATTTTTCAGTAATATTTGAATAACTAACACATCAAGTGTGAAAATAACATCGACTTGATTTTTGGTCTACTAACTAATTCTGTAATCAGGATCATGAAAATCATACTATCCACCATAATTGGCGGGACATGGCTGCTCTCCGCCATTTTGTTTTTTTTTCAAATGCCTATAGCCAAACTATGTCCCACAGACGAATTTAGCCGACCACATATTCTTAAAAGGCCCTAAAAGATTTACTTGTATACAAAATTCTAGCTTGATGTTAGTCAGACACTTTAAGCACGCTATGTCCTGGACTATTTGTTGTAGATGCTTGAGAATGACTCAAAAGTGAGTCGAAATATAGCAAAAATTTGACAACATGAAATAGAGATTTTTCTTTATGAATACATCCCTTAAGACCCACAATCTCAGAACTATAGAATTTATAGGGATCACCTTCATTAACAATCACTTTTCTTTTCTAATGAGGTTTCAAATCAAAGATTTCTATTAGAAGTGGTTCGACCTGCGATGGGTTCACGTTGAGGTAAACTCTAATGTGATCTTCGCAAAGGCGATGAAGTTCTTCCATTTTGTTGAGCAAATGATCGAAAATAGAAACGGCTTCTACTTTACCAAATTCACTCTCTAGGTATTGTTTGAGTAAATCGTAATAACAATTCTAGAAAGAAATAAAACAGAGTAAATCCTTGTTCTACAGATCCACTGATAATATGATTGTATTTTTTGTATATTATCTGTGCCAAACGAGAGTTAGTGCGTTGACAGCACAAGAAAAACTAGCAAATAGGGAGCCAATGAGAGCTCAAGATTTGCCCTCTGGATAACCATATAAGAAGGTAAATGTAGTGGCTTTATTTTTTCCCTCAGAGGTTGGCCAATCTGTGTGTTACTCAATTTCCCACGCTGTCAATGCACTAACTCTCGTTTGGCACAGACTGTACTAATCCTAATCAAGTAATTTTTTTTTTTAAATCAGTCTCTTAGTTTTTTTGTTGAGATTATATTTTGATGTACTCTACCTGCATCATTATTTCGATCTAATAACATTTGATTCCCCAATTTTGAAAAGTTAGGCTGGATAAAAAAGAAAAAGGTTTTATATTGATTATAATGCATTGTGAAGTATAACAATTAGATTCAATTAGTCAATTACTCTTTCATAACTATGAAAAATTAAAAATAAGAATTTTTGTCATTTGAATTATTTTTCTAAATCCATTAGTTTAGCCGTAAAATGGACTTAAAGTTTCAATTTTAGCAAGTTCAGGGCTCTCTAGAAGGCAAACTAATGCTCGGAGCAAAAAATTTCCAAGAGTAAAATATTCTTATTTTTAGCCATAGAATTCAAATCCAGTCTTAAAAATTTGGCTTCCTGTTCACTTTTTTTTATTTATTTAAATTGCACACACTTTTGCTGTACACAGAAAATGTTGAGCATATGTTTTAGAAGCGCCTTTTTATCCTTTATCGAACCCCGAAAACCGCATCTTTCTATCTATCATGGTTCCGGAGATATTTCGCTGTTCCAGCCAGTTTAGCTGGGACACCCTGTATTGTGAGGTTCATGTAAGACCCTATTTAGATTTTGTTACATTTGAACTGTGATGCTTGGAGATCCCTAAGTACAAGCTTTTAAGCAATATAGTTTGGCAGAATGTATTTACATCTTCAGGGTTGTATACTGAAATAGAATATATTAGACTTACAATCTAAACATAGTGAAGTTTGAAATTGGTGTGCTCTAGGAACAGGATATTGAAAGAGAACAAGTAAGGCGAGCTTCATGTAAGCACGTGAGGCGATGATCGCCGGTTTCTGTATGATTAAGTTTAAATATTAAGTATAATAGTAGCATATTCTTTTTCTACACTTCAAGACCTTTAAATTGATGTAAAGCATGCCATGGTAACTAAAAACTGTTTTTAGTCGCCCGCCATATTGGCCGCCATCTTGAAAATATTACGTGTGTTATTTTAATAGTTGCATATTCTTTTTCTACACTTCAAGACCTTTAAATTGATGTATAACATGCCATGGTAACTAAAAACTTGTTTTTAGTCACCCGCCATATTGGCCGGGCCGCCATGTTGGAAATGTTAAGTGTAAAAACTCCAAATTTGTCCAGTTGTCTAAAATGCCGAGATGTACCTGTGTGCCAAATTTCATGTTTCTAGCTATAGTAGTTTATGAGTTGAAACAAGCCAACGGACAGACAGACAGACAGAGCCTAACTAGCCGTTAGACCCGTGGTAACGGGCAGAATAATAGTTGAGAAAAAGAGCTGAGAGATAATTAGTTAAAATTAAAATATATATTTAAAGAGATATTTACTGTTTAAATAGTAAGTTTTATGCTCTGATATTCGTTACATTGAAATGGCGCAATGGTAGCGTCATCGGCCCACATTCTGGAGGTCACTGGATCAATCCCAGCTTATGGCTCGTCAATTTTTATCGTTATAAATCATTTAGAGGTGAGTCGTCGCCGTCGGGACACTACTCGATTATATAAAAGATGTTTCTCTTTTACTTTGTACAGAAACCTAAAAGGACTAATTTTTAAGAGGAAAGGACTCAAGGTGGGGAACAAAATGAAGTGGAGCAGATTAACATTAAGTTATCAGGTAGAAGAGTGTTATTTTAATTCACGATGTTAAGATTGAAATTCTAGTCGTCTTTTATAGCTCATAATTCTCAAGATGTAAATACATTTTAAGAAGTTGGGAAATTTTATCTCACTAATTTTATTCTAATCTTTAAAAATTTACATGAAGTTGATAGAATTGATTGAGATTTTATCGTATTTATTCATAATGAAGGTTATCAAGTAAAGGTAATAAATTAACACCATTGAATTATTTTTCTAAATCCATTAGTTTAGCCGTNGGTAATAAATTAACACCATTACTAGTTCAATTGATCAGTATCTTTTCATAAACAAGTAAAGGTAATAAATTAACACCATTACTAGTTCAATTGATCAGTATCTTTTCATAAACAAGTAAAGGTAATAAATTAACACCATTACTAGTTCAATTGATCCGTATCTTTTCATAAACAAGTAAAGGTAATAAATTAACACCATTACTAGTTCAATTGATCAGTATATTTTCATAAACCATAAACTCTGTGATTAATTAAACTAGTAATAATGTTAACTTGGTGCGTAGACTCGTAATAAACAGCTTGGTTTTCCAGTGGAATCCGCGACTCGAAGGGGATGAAGTCCTTGGTTTCGCTTTCACTACTGGAAGCATCTTCAGGGGTTTAATGAATCGTGATGTTGACTTGAAGCAACAACAAGACATACTGACAACTGGAGAGAAGGACGACAGCGATTGCACAGCATTCGGATGAAACCGGCCATCTCATAAAGTTTGAGGACTTACGAGTGCTTGCTTCGGTCAACAGGTATCACAACAGGCTAGTACGAGAGGCTTTTGAGATAGAGAAACAACTGGAAAACTTCAACAGAGAGGATGGATTCACTCTTTCCCGGACCTGGAAGCTGCTGGTTAGTACCTGTGCCAAGGTGAAAGCAAGGAGCGGCGCCGCGGTTACTTCTGGACTTCAAACATCACCCGCTCCACAAAGGAACACCGACAAAGGCGACACCTGCCCGATTGCGTCATCCCGACAAAGGATAGCCCTGACTGATGAAACTCCCGGTGAATCTAGGTATAATCTACGCTCCAGAAAGCAACTATAAATAGCCGTCCTTCTCTCCAGTTGTCAGTATGTCTTGTTGTTGCTTCAAGTAAACATCACGATGCACCTCACCCCTGAAGATGCTTCCAGTAGTGGAAGCGAAACCAAGGACTTCACCCCCTTCGAAACGCGGATTCCACCGGAAAACCAAGCTGTTTAGTAATAATGTTCTTCATTAAAAAAAAAATTGGTATTTCTACTAAACTACTCTCAGATTAACTAACTTTTTGGATATTTTTTTGTAGTAGTAGTAGTCTAGTACTTCCTACTAGAACGGGTAGGACAAACTACTTGTTCAAACCTTGCAATTAGGCCATCACTTAGGCCCTTTTTACGCCCCGTGGTGGAGCTACTTCACACATCATACATTTGTACATTGTACCACCGAAGCGAGTATGGTGTGTGTAAGCGAGCGTCAAAGTGTGGGGGAAGAGTGCCCCATAGGGGGTGTCCCTCAGATGCAATTCAGAGTATCATGGCACAGGATCGAACCCACGACCTTGAGTTGCCTCAACTTATTTATAGCTGAGCGAGCACCTAGAACCCCTCGGCCACACTGGCTCCCATTGTTATTTATTAAATTATCTTGATTAATTATTGTTTTTACCTGTTGAAGTCTTATTGAGCCAGAGTGTAGTAAATTAGGTCTAGTAGGATCAAACAGTTCTATCGCAGTTAAAATATAAATGAGATATTTGTCTCTTGATGCCCTCGGATCGAACGTTGTAAGGAAATGGTGTTGAGCTTCGTAAAGGTTCCCTTGAGCTTGTTTCAGCACTTCTACCTTTATCCTCGATAACTGATTCACATTGTGAGGAATCTAAACAGAGAGTTACAAATCTTAATTCAATTGGTATAGAGAGAAACACAGTATATTTATTAAATATGCAAGAGAGATTTTAAAATGTTTTTTTGCTCATTTGTAATGAGTTACTAGTACACAGCTTGCTAATCAATCTCTTACAGACAATATCACATTAAATAATTGCAAGATAAAAAGAACTTTTTATATATTATGTTTTTAAATTTTCAACCCTCAATTTGAAACCTGTCAAAATGAAGATCGTAAATATGGGACATATCAAAACAAATAAAATAACTTTCGGATTTCTTCCGAACTAACATTCCATACAGCACAATTTGCTGAAAACGAATTAAATTTTGCTGAAAGATAGCTAAAAGTGTTAAAATAATGCGTTGTTATCGTGTTCTGAGCTATTCTAAAAGTTTCAAATGTCTAGCTACTCGGGAAATTGGTTAAAAATCGGTTGCAAGATTTGTTCTGGACAAAAACAAACAAGAAAGCAAGCTAATAAAAACATAGTAAAATGAACTCTCATTAAAAATGAAAATAAATAACTCAACAAGTAATAATAAATTTACAAAACTTATAGTCTTGGAGATAGCGAGCAAAAAAGTGTCTGACTAACATCAAGCTAGAATTTTGTGTATAGGTAAATGTTTTGGTGCCTTTTAAGAATATAAAGTTAGCTAAGTTCGTCTGCGGGACATAGCTTGGCAATAGGCATTTGAAAAAAATGTTGTTTTTGTACACTTTAGTTAAATGATAAATACGAAGTATTACAATAATTTCTATAAAAAATAATTCATTTAATAATTCATTTTATTAATTCATAATATCTATAAAAAAAAACAACTCAATTTTGAGGGTTACGAGGAATTGCAGGTACACAGTTAATACTCGAAATCAAAGTGTTCCCCTGTCAAGGGAAAAACATTGATAATGGGTCTACTAACTAAGTTCGTACTCAGGATCATGAAAATCACATTGTCCACTAAAAAGGGCAGGACATGGCCGCTCTCTACCGGTTTGTTTTTTTCAAATGGCTATTGCCAAGCTATGTCCCGCAGACAAACTTAGCCGACCATATATTCTTAAAAGGCACCCAAATATTTACTTATACACAAAATTCTAGCTTGATGTTAGTCAGACACTTTTTTGCACGCTATCTCCTGGTCTTATAAATGTATAGTATAGTAGTAATGTAGTAGTAGTAGTAATGAACTTATTAATGTATAGTCATTAAAATACAATTAATCAATTATTTAAATAACTTAAAACTAATTAATTATAAATTACTGTAAGATTTTGTTTAATGGAGGTTTTAACTGTGGTGAAAAAATGAAGCAATTGTTTTGAGCACATAACTGCAAAACCCCCTTTTCTTAGTTAAGAGCAAAAATATTACACCAAAAATGCCCATATTTGGCCTCAAATGTCAGATATGCTCTAAGTATAGAAAACTATATGTAAAAATATATTTTCTTTGGGTCTGGTTAGGGTTACAATAAATAAACTCCTCCTTTTCTTAAAACAAACAGCTATATTTCGCCCTAACTCAGGGCTTCTTCAAGCTGGTTATACTTTTTATGACATTTTTTTTGGGTTTTGAAATATTCACAAATTAATTTCAGTTGAAAAAAACAAAAAAAAACAACAACTTCGTCATACGTAAAACATTTTAAATAAAATTTTAAAAAATAGTCAATGAATCCTCCCTGTTTAACACCCAGGGAGAGATTAACAATAACTCATTTAAAAAATCTTAACTTTAGTTGATAAAAAGAATTAAAACATATCACATCAAAACAATATCAACAATAACAAAAAAAAAAAAAAAAAAACAAAAAAAAAAAATAA
>KZ651417.1:765120-776171 GCA_001010745.2 Gerris buenoi | reverse complement strand
AAGTGTACAAACCCAAGAAAAATCATTCATTTTAATTATTTTTACTTTGATATTTTTCCTTGCTCTGAGAAAAACTAATAAAATATTCTTTGCTGCTTCTCATTTTGTGAAGAATGGTTATAAAAGTAGCAAAGCTACTAAGTAAAAAACTAATTTCAATGAGGTTAAGTATTTTAAAAAATTAAAAACAAAAAACTAATGCATAATATACTAAATTTATAAAATACTTTTTTTTTTCTTTTCGTTCAATCTACGTCGAATCAGGTTTGTTTTGATTGAACATTTTAAAATGTTTGGCGATCATATGATTCTTCAAATGTCCCTTATGTTTAGCCTTATGAGGGCAATGAGGACAAGCAAACTGCGGTTCTTTCCCACACTCAAAAGTCTTATGATTGTACAAACTCGAATGGACTTTGTACTGCTTGCCGCAAACATCACATTTGAAAGGTTTGTCACAATCGTCGAATTTTCCAGTACGACGTTTGCTGCAGGAATTGTTTTTTGGTGGCCAATTATCATCTTCCGCTGATTCTTTAGGCCAGAATTCTTTGAGGTCACATTCCTTAGCAGTCCATTTTTGCTCGAAGAATTCTGCAATAAAATCAACAAAAATAATAGATTAATTTAAAGAATCAAGATCCTCAAATAAATAATTCTAATAAATGCTTAATTTAAATCAAATTATAATCATTAGTAATAATGGGAGATAGATAGAAAAAAATAGACTCCAGCGCCGGGATTCAAACCAAGGTCCTCCTATATTACCAGCATAGACGCTCTAGCCAAGTAAGCTACACTGAAGAATAATTTCCTCTGTCGTTAACGATACCTAGTCCCGAATTAAGCTTTCAATTTTCCACAAGTCTAGAAGTCAACATTGATGCCAATATAACTAGACCGAGAAATAACGCTTATAATTATAAAGTACCCAATTTGTACCTATACCTAGTACAATAAATTAGAAATTCTTTTTTTTTAAGTTTTTGGTAGTATGATACAACGACAGAAGAAATTATTCTTCAGTGTAGCTTGGTTGGCTAGAGCCTCTATACTGGAAATATAGGAGGCCCTTGTTTCGAATCCCGGCGCTGGAATCTATTTTTCTCTACATGTTTTCCGTAGTTAATAATAATTATAATTTGATTTCAACTAAAATTTGATATACTTTTTTCCATTATCTTTTTAATTTCAATTCTAATACAAGTAATCTTATACTTTTTAAGGAAAATAAAAAGAAAATACCCACTTGAAAGGCATCAGAAGCTAGATTATCAGCTTCATGTTCTAACGGGGCTTCTAAAGCACTATTAGCAACTACGAGATCGTCCAATAGCTTGATGTAACTTGGATCTAGCTTGCTAACCTTGCAATCTCTGGAAAAAAAAAAAATTATTGATATTATTTATTAAACTAAAAATTATACAAAGAAAAGAAAAAAACAATAATAGAGCTAGAAAAGGCTCTCCAAAAGCATGGTCAAACAGGTTATTGGTTCATCAGAATGTAAAGCTTGGATTGTGTAAACACAAATGCCCATAGTAACTAAAAAATCGGTCCGAGACAACTCAGACTAACTTTCTACTATAACTTCTCAGGAACTTGTTTGTTCTTGAATTTCAACAATATCATATCTATCTATATTATTAAAAAAAGTTTTGTAAACAAACGAGTTCAGTGAGAGTGCTATACAAAACCTGTGTGAAAGAGCGCGACAGTAGAAAAAGGGGGAGAAAACAGGGCGCTTGAGAGTGAAATACTAAATAGTGTGTAGAAAGAGTGAGGGTTTTTGAAAATTGTTCTTTTGTTTTGATGTAATGAGATTAGAGCTGTGATATAATTTGTTAAAAGTTTTAATTTTGTCCTTGTTTTATTGGTTTTTTTAAATTGTTAAGGTTATTGTTATGGTTATTGTTATTGAATATTAAAAAAGAATTGTTATTTATTTAATATGGAAGACACAATTAAAATATTTGAAGGATTATATAGATATGAATGTAAGTAACATAAGTACAGCATGGTTGTGCAGATTCTTTAGGTTTATCAAGTTTACAATTAAACCATGTTTAAAATTGTGTTTGTAGGTTGGAGTAGATGTGGGTTGCCTTGGTATAAATGACGAGAGTAGCTGTATAGGCACTTTTTATATTTGACCATTATTTCATATGAAAAAAGGAATGTTTTAGCTAAGGAAATTGGTAAGATTGTTATTTTTCCAAAAGGGTTCATTAGAATAACAGTAATAATCCTAAATAATAGTGGTAAAGACTATTATAGAGATAATATTATGTTGAATTTGTTTGAAATTAATGTTGTAGATGCTTGAGAATGACTTAAGTTTTGAAGTCGAAATATAGCAGCATTTATTATTAATACCTACATCCCTAATGACCAACAACAAACTACAAAAGTAACTTTTGAGGGATCACTTTACATCTTATATTTATGAGTGAGGGTGATGTGTGTGAGGGTAGGGGTGTGTAGACGGGTAAGGGAGAACTTGAAAAGAGGTATATCAGAATGTCAGAGAGATAAAGAAAGTAGAAAGTAGTCTGCCTTCCCCCACCAGCTCAGCCGCTGTTCTACACTATACTCACGCATCTTCACCTCACTCTTCTCATTCCATAACTATGCTCACACCTTGTGAAAAAAGATCGCTAATCAGTCTTTCTCAGGAATTTGCTAAACAGTCCTTTACACTACTTTCTATAGCTAACGTGATATTTTACAGCATGTATGTATTTGTCAACATTGAAAAGAAACATGAGATTAATTTTAATGCTTCACTTTAGAGAGTGTCTCAACGTGGCAGCACGGCCCGTTTTCCGGGGGTTGACGAGCGAAGCGAGTTGGAGGCAGAGCCCCCTAGTTTATAATTATAAATGTCTTGGAAATAAGATTTTGCCGGGGAAAATGGCTTATAAAGTTAGATTTGTATTTAAATGTACTTAATTTTAGAATTTCTTTAATAAAAATTGTCGGACATCTTTTTTTAATCAAAATCATCAGAACTATTTTCGAGAAAAAAAAAATGTTTGTGCCTCGCTAAAAGTGGAGCTAAAATTAATTTCTCAATTTCACCTTAGGATAAGATTTTTTTAAAACATGTACGCCAAATTTCGTCAAAAACAGCCCAGGGGTTTAAGCTTCACACGTCTGTACTTGCGACAGAGAGACATTATTTAAAAACCACTTATTTTTGGGTTCAGGGGACCTCAACACATGTAAATCTATCAAAATTTCAAATATGAGAAAGTGGAAAAGAAAGATTACTCCTAATTAAATTATAAATAAAACGTGGAATCTGCTCTAGTATCCTCTACAGTCCTCATATTGAGCAAAGAATGTTTATCCCAAAGATCTTATATAAAGGAGATGGAATGTTAAGAAGGGGTTTAAGGCAAAAAAAGTGACCCCATAGAGGTAAGAGAAATTGGAGAAAACAATCATACTGCACATGCTCCACGACCTTAGAACTGCGACAAATTACCTTCTTTGATAATATCAAGGTTTACTTCTGGTTAATTTTGAATCAGGTTATAAACTGATTATTAACTCTTAATTATAAATGATGCAAAACAAGTCACTACAAACTGCTAAATATAGTCCAACTATCAATCACAAAAAGTGCAAAATAAGAAATACAACGCACGGGAGAATTTAACGCAAGGGAGACTACAACGCAATCTGTTGATTCTTGATAACCTGCCGCACGTTTCTCAGAAACCTATAATAACCCATTGGAGCACATATTTTAAATATCTCCATGGGGTCACTTTTTTGCTGCATCCCTCTATCCCTTTTATATAAGATCCTTGGTTTATCCATAAACTGAAGGTGGTTTGCCAATGACAAATGAGCCACAAAGAAAAAAATCTGTTGTTTTCACACCAAAAGTGCAGAAATGTAAACTTACTGAGTGTTTGATGCACTGGGTTCTAAAGTCTGGTCAGGAAGTGATTGGTAACATTTACATTGACAAGAATCAGTTTGAGCAGACGAATTCACCTAAAATAAATAAAACATTATTATTTGCATATTATTTCAATTAAGAAATAATTTTGTACAACTAATTAGTAAAATATTAAATAGTTGTATTGAACTAATAAAATAGTACATTACGCGTCGAGTTTGGAAAGTAGCATTTTGCATGCGAGTGTGGAGTTTACACCCGAGCGATAGCAAGGGTAGTAAAAACCACACGAGCAATGCAAAATGCCGTTTTCGCACGAGTTGCGTACCGTACTTTATCTACGATTGTTAGATTTTAATAATAAATGCAGAAAAAAATAATAAACTTCCTGTATGTAAGCTCGTATTTCAGTTTTTCTCTTTTGATAAAGATGACATCAATTCGTTAGATGTATTTTGTGCCGAATTAATTATTTCGGAAGGCGTATTATTCTCCTCATATTCTTCATAATCACTTGAATCACTCATTGATTTTCACAAAAAAACTCGATACAAACAGTTACTTTTATTAAATAAACATCAAATTAGTTATGTTAAATGTAAACAAACTCGCTAATCGTGTGTAAAGTTGATAATTCTTCTTCTTTACGTCACTAGAGTGGTAAAAAAGAGGAATTCTTCTTCTTTACGTCACTAGAGTGGAAAAAAAGAGGAATTGTTCAAAACAATGAGACACGCATGCGCAATCAATACAGGTGTGTAAAGAATTACTTTCTACGAATCGAAACAGAGATGTAATGTTTATATTACGTATCAATCGTAGATAAAAGGGTTTTCCAGTAAAAATCCTGTTCATAAAATAATTTTAATTTGCAAGTATCTGGAAAAAATAATTAATTTAAATCAACGGGGGAAATAGGCAGAGAAAAATAGACTCCAGCACCGGGATTTGAACCGCAGGCATCTATATTTCCAGTACAGCGCTCTACCAACTAAGCTACACAGAAGAATAATTTATTCTGTCGTTAATGATACCTAGTCCCGAATTTAAGCTTTCAAGGAAAGTCTAAGAAGTCAACATTAATGACAATAGAATTAGACCGAGAAATAACGCTTATAATTATAAAGTACCCAATTAGTACCTGTAACCTGTACCTAGTACAATCAATTAGAAATTATATAATGAAAGTAGTTATATAATAAATATGATTTTTTGTAGTATTCATACAACGGAAAGATTAAATCTTAATTTAAATCAAGTTAAATTAATTATTTACTACGGGGGGAAAAAATTAAGTCAAATGATTTTATTATTATTATTATTATTATTTACTTTTTATCATGCTTATTTTATAAGCATTTAAAATAATTTAGAGTCCAAGATCCTCAGTTGCTCTTTTTATTTCTACTATGAGCTGGGAATTTATTTTTCAAAAACAATTAATGTTTTTGATAGGAAACCCTGATTTTCAGTTTGATTATTTAAATAGGTATCAGAAAGGTTATGTATTCATATACTTACTAAGTTAGATTGCGTTTGTGTTGAACTATCAACTTTAAAACTGTTCTGAGAACAATTACCAAGGTAGAGAGATCTGAATTCTTTATCGGATTGATTCCCATTTGAAAAATTAGTTTGATTAGACTGTTCGTGGGTCGGTACGGTTTTGTCTACTGAGGTAGTAACGTCATGAAGAGTCGATGTGATGTCGTTTGATTTGTTCCCTTGTTTCATTGCTTTCGCTCTGTTAGCTTCGATCTTCCGTCGCTTCAGATCTTTCTGTACTTCGCTCATGATCAGTTCTCGTTTCATACCTACGTTGTAGCATTTTCTTAATCGACAGCATTGACAGAATTTTCGAGTGACTCGGTTTATAGGACAATCGTTCTTGAAGGCACATTTTAGCTGAAATGGCATCAAGATTATTAATAGTGTATAAAAATTATATATACAGGGTGGGCAAAAAAAAAAAAAAAAAAAAAAAAACTCACTTTTTTGAACACTTATAGCTAAGCTTATGTAGTAGATAGAGTTATAGGGTTTGCGGGGTCTGAAAACTAAATTCTTCAACTTTAAATTTCACATCTATAACTTTAAAAACAATTGGATAAAAGCCACGCAATGACGGTTTGAAATAGGGTCTTAAAAAAAGTTGTTGTCCGGGTAGCAATGATCTTGTCTGGTATAGTTTTTATAGAATAAATTACCATATGGTGAAGGGGGGGGGGGTACTTTGTAGTAAGTGGGAGGAGTCAGTCAGTGTTATAACAAACATTAAAGATGGGTTAAGCACAATTTTGCCTAAAGTCTGGGCAATTCTCTTACAAGAATTAATTGTTTGCAAGGAGCGATGGGATGGGTTAACATCTTGCATAAACGTGTAATTTATCAATTGATCTTTAATTTCAGGCAAAAGTTTAAAAACTCTTAAGTTTTTAAACAGTAGAGAGTGTCTTTGTTTTAAAACTATCTAGTAAATAATTTTATTAATGATTGTGTTTATCCTTAGCTAACAGGCAAATTTCTTCTATATTGGTGGTGATCGATTAATGATGCTAATTTTAAAGCCTAACACCTAATAAGTGTCAAATTCTTGTTAAAACTAACTAACAAGTATAAAGCTATAGCTAAGTTTAAAAGCTAAGCTGGTAAATCTAAAAGAAGCGTAACAAACCTTGTCTTTATTGGCGTTTCTTCTAAAAAAGGCTTTGCAAGATTCACAAGTTAAAGCATTAAAATTATAACTCAAAGCCTGATCCCCACACACTTCACAAATTTTCTTCTCACTGAAGTGTCCTAAATCAACATTGTCGGTCATCACTCATGGAAAAGAACAGTTAAAAAATAAATTTCTATATTAAATCAATTTTAATCAAATGAAGAAACGTCCTATTATAAATAATATTGCTCTATTACAATCGTTTTCCTGGGTTTAGTGAACTCAAACCTAAAGCTTAAATGAGACGCGAATGAATTTTAATTCATGACACTTAAAATAAATAATTAATCTTTAAATCAAGGACAAATCATATTAAAAACTCTCCAATCAAATAGAAAAATTAACAAAATTCAATTGTTATCAGAGAAACGTTATCAGTTGAATGTCAAACAAAGAAGATAAAGAAGAATTACCAACAAACAACGAATCAGCTTTACCAACAAAAATATATTTCTTTATTCTTAAGTCTTTGTTTAGTCTAAAGAATATTCAGCTGGATTTGAAAGTCTGCTGTGACTAAGCGTGTTTTAGTGTAATGTGAACTATACCATTAATTAATCTAAAGTTATATAATATTTTCCTTTAAATGTTTTTTTATCGTTTATAAGAATCTTTGGCTAATCTTAAGTTAATGCTGCGGTTGAGAATTAACAAGTATTAAGTAATACTATAATACTTTTTGAGAATTAACAAGTATTAATTAATACTACTTTTTGAGAATTAACAAGTATTAATTAATACTACTTTTTGAGAATTAACAAGTATTAATTAATACTACTTTTTGAGAATTAACAAGTATTAATTAATACTACTTTTTGAGAATTAACAAGTATTAATTAATACTACTTTTTGAGAATTAACAAGTATTAATTAATACTACTTTTTGAGAATTAACAAGTATTAATTAATACTACTTTTTGAGAATTAACAAGTATTAATTAATACTACTTTTTGAGAATTAACAAGTATTAATTAATACTACTTTTTGAGAATTAACAAGTATTAATTAATACTACTTTTTGAGAATTAACAAGTATTAATTAATACTACTTTTTGAGAATTAACAAGTATTAATTAATACTACTTTTTGAGAATTAACAAGTATTAATTAATACTACTTTTTGAGAATTAACAAGTATTAATTAATACTACTTTTTGAGAATTAACAAGTATTAATTAATACTACTTTTTGAGAATTAACAAGTATTAATTAATACTACTTTTTGAGAATTAACAAGTATTAATTAATACTACTTTTTGAGAATTAACAAGTATTAATTAATACTACTTTTTGAGAATTAACAAGTATTAATTAATACTACTTTTTGAGAATTAACAAGTATTAATTAATACTACTTTTTGAGAATTAACAAGTATTAATTAATACTACTTTTTGAGAATTAACAAGTATTAATTAATACTACTTTTTGAGAATTAACAAGTATTAATTAATACTACTTTTTGAGAATTAACAAGTATTAATTAATACTACTTTTTGAGAATTAACAAGTATTAATTAATACTACTTTTTGAGAATTAACAAGTATTAATTAATACTACTTTTTGAGAATTAACAAGTATTAAGTAATACTATAACACTTTTTGAGAATTAACAAGTATTAAGTAATACTATAATACTACTTTTTGAGAATTAACAAGTATTAAGTAATACTATAACACTTTTTGAGAATTAACAAGTATTAAGTAATACTATAATACTTTTTGAGAATTAACAAGTATTAAGTAATACTATAACACTTTTTGAGAATTAACAAGTATTTAAGTAATACTATAACACTTTTTGGGAATTAACGAGTATTTAGAGACACCAAGGGATATGCCACGCAAGCGTGACAAATAGTTTTTGGTTTATTTAAGAAAAATGATTTTTAGAGTGGTAATGATGAGGGTCTAATTGCTAAATTTTTTAAAACAAAACTAAAGAAGTGACTTTGTTTTTGTTATAAGTCTGGCTATTCTTATGCAAAAATTATTAATAAGAGCTCATTGGAAAGGATTTTTTATATTCTTTAAAAAAGGTCTGTTGAGTTTTCCCCAAAAATACATAATGTTTAAGTTATTTAAGGTTGAAAGTTTCCAGTTTCAGGTTTCTCGAAAGATAACCGTCCTTCAACGAGCAATTACTCAGTTAGTATTGGGTTTAACGAAATCTTTAAAAAACGAATCTCTTTATTTTTTTACCTAGCTACATTTTTGGTCTTAATGAGTTTTTCGATAAAATGAAAACTTTTTAAGTTGTTTGGGAAAAGCGGTTAAAAAGCGTGTTATTTTTCAATGAAAAATGCACAGTTTCAATCCTTCATAACTCGGAAAGTATCAACTTTCAAAAAAACGTATAGATCAAAAGTTGCTTAGAATTGGTCAATCTATCAACGTAAATCCAAGTGTTCAAGAAAACCGATATTGATTCCCAAAATAATAAGTAATAATAAGAGTGAAAGCATAAACGTGTAATTTATCAATTGATCTTTAATTTCAGGCAAAAGTTTAAAAACTCTTAAGTTTTTAAACAGCAGAGAGTGTCTTTGTTTTAAAACTATCTAGTAAATAATTTTATTAATGATTGTGTTTATCCTTAGC
Source organism: Gerris buenoi (assembly GCA_001010745.2). Lineage (NCBI taxonomy): Eukaryota > Metazoa > Arthropoda > Insecta > Hemiptera > Gerridae > Gerris > Gerris buenoi. Next base: position 766,938 of record KZ651417.1, on the reverse strand, counting down.
TAACAGGCAAATTTCTTCTATATTGGTGGTGATCGATTAATGATGCTAATTTTAAAGCCTAACACCTAATAAGTGTCAAATTCTTGTTAAAACTAACTAACAAGTATAAAGCTATAGCTAAGTTTAAAAGCTAAGCTGGTAAATCTAAAAGAAGCGTAACAAACCTTGTCTTTATTGGCGTTTCTTCTAAAAAAGGCTTTGCAAGATTCACAAGTTAAAGCATTAAAATTATAACTCAAAGCCTGATCCCCACACACTTCACAAATTTTCTTCTCACTGAAGTGTCCTAAATCAACATTGTCGGTCATCACTCATGGAAAAGAACAGTTAAAAAATAAATTTCTATATTAAATCAATTTTAATCAAATGAAGAAACGTCCTATTATAAATAATATTGCTCTATTACAATCGTTTTCCTGGGTTTAGTGAACTCAAACCTAAAGCTTAAATGAGACGCGAATGAATTTTAATTCATGACACTTAAAATAAATAATTAATCTTTAAATCAAGGACAAATCATATTAAAAACTCTCCAATCAAATAGAAAAATTAACAAAATTCAATTGTTATCAGAGAAACGTTATCAGTTGAATGTCAAACAAAGAAGATAAAGAAGAATTACCAACAAACAACGAATCAGCTTTACCAACAAAAATATATTTCTTTATTCTTAAGTCTTTGTTTAGTCTAAAGAATATTCAGCTGGATTTGAAAGTCTGCTGTGACTAAGCGTGTTTTAGTGTAATGTGAACTATACCATTAATTAATCTAAAGTTATATAATATTTTCCTTTAAATGTTTTTTTATCGTTTATAAGAATCTTTGGCTAATCTTAAGTTAATGCTGCGGTTGAGAATTAACAAGTATTAAGTAATACTATAATACTTTTTGAGAATTAACAAGTATTAATTAATACTACTTTTTGAGAATTAACAAGTATTAATTAATACTACTTTTTGAGAATTAACAAGTATTAATTAATACTACTTTTTGAGAATTAACAAGTATTAATTAATACTACTTTTTGAGAATTAACAAGTATTAAGTAATACTATAACACTTTTTGAGAATTAACAAGTATTAANTTTTCCTTCTGATTTGTCACTTAAGGCAATTTCGCTTAGTAAATTGTCCTTTAATACAAAAACCTTAACAAAAAATCTCTGTTTTCTCTATTTAGGATGGAGATACGGCTTCGGGACCATCAAAAACGGCAAAAACGACCCCCCAAAACCATGAATATGTCAAAACCTTATTTTCGACCAAAATGACAGATACGGTTTTTTGGCTTAGCACGGCAGAATACCTTTAAATTGATGTATAACATGCCATGGTAACTAAAAACCTTTTTTTTAGTCACCCGCCATATTGGGCGCACCGCCATCTTGGAAATATTAAGTGTAATAACTCCAAAATGTGTCCAGTTGTCTCAAATGCCGAAATGCACCTGTGTGCTAAATTTTATGTTTCTAGCTATAGTATATAGTTTATGAATTGAAACAAGCCAACAGACAGACAGACATCAACTGACGGACAGACAGACAGACAAACAGAGCTGATGTATAAGGTTTCTTTTTGTACTCTGTACAGAATCCTAAGGCCTCTTTCACACGAGGCAACTTAGTTGATTCAACTAGTTGACTGGCGATTGAAAAGGAGTGTAGCCGGGGTAGCAAATGTTAGGGAATCGCCCGAACCCCTTCACACGAGTCAACTCGTCCGTCCAGGCAACTAGGAGCCCAGGCACATGTGCCGCTCGCGTTCTCATCCTAACTAGTTGATTCAACTAAAAAGACACTACAAGGCATTAGCCCTTCA
>KZ651417.1:751003-763272 GCA_001010745.2 Gerris buenoi | reverse complement strand
TTTTTTTTTTTTTTTTTTTTTTTTTTTTTTTTTTTTTTTTTTTTTTTTTTTTTTTTTTTTTTTATGGAATCATCAATTTCGTTATATGGAGATCCAACTTTATTTCAAACTTAATAGATTTACAATCCTGAAGGTCATATAAAAGCCAATAAACAGTCTGACACATAAAAAAATAGGTTTTTGTTGTTTAATGGCTGGGTTATATTTGTAAATAAACTTATTTACCATTATGTTTAGAGTAGTTTTAATCTGCGCCTATTTCATTAATAAACTCTTCAAAACTTCACAAAAAAAGGCAGTTTTGAAAAAAAATTGTCAAAAAAACAAATTATAATAGTTAATTATATATTTATTATAAATTAATGTGTGTAATATTTTTATTTATTTATTAATTGATTGAAGAAATTAAATTAGCTGAGATCAGCTGAATCCTTATTTTTGGCCTCATTACGTCATTGCAACAAGGAAGTCTTCAGATTGTTATTGAATTGTCAGCATTTATTTGCTGTCAACATTCTTTACTCTTTACTGCACATTTCGTTGGTATTCCTCTATCGCAGTCATTTAACTTAGATCTCTCGTAAGGTCAACATTAATTTAGATGTTGCTGTATAATTAAGGTGAGTTTTTTTTTTTTAAATTAAATTGTTAATTATTAAAATGTTTATTAAAATGAGATGGTTTTTTTTTGTACAATTAATAAAAAAATATATTATTTTGTTTAATAATAATGTTCCTGTTTTTAATTTTTAAGTTTTTGGTAATATTCATACTATGGAAAGTTGATTTTATTTTTAATTTAAATCAAATTATAATTATTATTAAAAACGGGAGACAATCAAAGAATAATAGATTCCAGTGCCAGGATTCAAACCACGGGCCTACTACATATGTTAAAGTCAGGTTTTTTTTTAAAGTGTATTATCTAGATCAGTGGTTATAAGCGAAAATATGTAAGGTTACGCAGTGAACTAAAAAGTTTTTTGTTTGCTTTTCTGTCTAATAAATAAAAACTCGTTAATCCTCAGGTGAGTGCGGTCTAATACAGACACAAGGAGGCGCTGACCCCTGATAGGACTTTATGTGTTTGAAATGCCCACACAACATGTACAATAAATATAAACTTGAAATCATTTTTGCAAAATATTACAAAACATATTTAAATTGGTTTTATTGTTCTATTATTTTGTTTTAATTGATAAAATAGCATTGTTTAGTCTCATTGTTTATAAGCACAAAATTAGTCTGTCTCAATTATAATTTTTAATTTTTTCTGTACATTTTTATTACTTTATTTTTAAATTCAGGTACCATATTAATTTATTTTGTATTATATGCATAAATTTCACTAAAATTAGCATAGTACTAAAATTTAAGTGAAAGTGGCACGGGTCCCCTGACAGGACAATATGGACAAATTGAAGTATAATCACGTACGATGTCAAAAAGTGACTGATTCTCTTGATAAAAGCAAGAAATGTAGCTAGAAAAATCCCTATCTTCCCATCGTGNTATTGTGATGGCGAGAAAATTAGATTTTGATGGATTTACACGTTTTGAGGTCCCCTGAGTACAAAAAAGTTATTTTTAAAAAATGTCTGTCTGTCACCTGTCGTCTGTGAAGACGCCTAGAGCCTAAACTACTGGGCCGATTTTGACGAAATTTGGCATGCATGTTCTGAAAAAACATACTCCGAGGTGAAATCGAGAAATGAGTTTTAGCTACAAATTTGGGGGTGTTACCCCAAAATGGTAGTTCAATTAATTTCCCTATCTTTGGCAAGTGACACAATGCTATTATAGAGGTTAGGCCTAGCCAACAGGTTGTTTCAGGTTCTTTAGTACTTTTAGACGCATATCTGCTTTGATAGATTTTTAAAAGCGCCTCCTTTTCCACTATTACAATTTTTTTAAACCTCCTTTTTTTCAAAATTGATATCACTCTTATTATCCGTTTATGGATTGATATTGTTTTATTATAATATTGGTTATATTTTTATTAAAATAACCTTTTTGTTAAATGCATTAAAAGGAGAAGTGTGAATTTGACATTCTTCTTAGCTAAATGGCAAATACTGCTTATAGCGCCCCACAATTTTATTTTAAGTGTTTTAGAATTCCTTCATAACTTCCTTAAATGTTTACATAATATAACTTAAAATTTGTTTATACAGTAGAGTCCTGCTAACACGAACCCTGCTAATCAAAAAATCCGCCTAATCCGAACAGGTTTTTGCACTAAATGATGCCTCACCATCCATGTGGTTGTTTAATTGAAGAGCTTTTTCTTGGATTAGAGGGCCAGTGATAGGGATTCCTTTCAGTCTTTCTTGAGAAAACCATAGGAAAAGCGCTTCGTCTAATTTATCGTAAGATGAAACCAGTCGTCTTACTATGTTTTTCAATGGTCTTTTCACTTGAGGTAGCACAAAATATCTCAATCTTACTTCTATTTTTTTCCAATCATAAATTGTAGCTTTTCCTACGTTAAAAATCCGAACTGGGTTCGGTCCCAATTAGTTCGGATTAGCGGGACTCTACTGTAATTATTTTGAATGAGATAAAAACTATTTATATAAAATTCTAACAAAATTATGAAGATTACTTATTTTATTTTATTTTTTTCCATTTTAGCCCTGCAGCCATTCATATGGCTAAAGGTTTGTCACCAATATTTGTTCGAATCGGCGGACCAAATACAGAAAACATTCGGTTTGGAAATAGTCCATCGTCTCGAAACAATATTTCAGTTACAGGTAAAAAAAAATTAATTTATTTATTGATTTATTAAAATATAATATATTAAACTTGTTAGCGAATTTTCAAAGAAAATTAAGCTATTGCAATGGCTTCAAAATTTTTGTAATGCAAATTTTTGAAAATTTTCTTCATGGAAATCCAATACAGACCATTCTGAATCGCTTCCTAAAATTTAACACTTTTTTTTATGTATGTATGTATGTATGTATGTGCCACTCCAGACAATATCTCCCCTTAGGGTGCACTTAAAAATTACAAACAAATTTTAAAACGTTAATAATATCCAAAGAAAGGATGAGTTCGTTGTCCAGAATTTTTGGAGTTCATTTAGGGGTAAAATGTTGACAATTTAAGGTCAAAAATAGCATAAAAACGTGTTTTTTTAATTTCACCCACCTCTTATATGAAAAAATGACAAAAGTGTACATAACAACAATTACTGTACTCTTAAAGAGCTTTCCAATGGCATGCATCTTGAAAGGTAAATACTATTTTGACTTTTGTACCCCGTACCCGTGTGTACCACAATTTGTTTTTTTCACCCATGCAAATTCTAAACCAATTTTTTTTTTATACTATCATAAGCCAATAATACGCAGATTTCTTTGAAAATTCGCTCATTAGATCATGGTGCATGACTGGACTTTTTTTTATTTTTTAATATGTTAAACTTGTTATGCATATAAAATATATTTTAAAATTTTGTACAGAGGAGGAATGGGTTGCTGTAAATAAATTTGCCCAGGAAGCCAGATTAGACCTAGTGCTTTGTTTAAGAGCTATGAGGAGAACTCAGACTGTTTGGGATTCAGCGAATGCTTTGGAAATCATATCTACATCTCATAAACACGGTAAGCACTAGCATCAGTGCCCATAATTTAATTTTTCCAGGNAAAATTTGGGGAAGATTGAATGACGGGAAGTGGTTCAAAATTAGGGTAATATGTGTGCGATGAAACTTACAAAGCAAAGTAATATAAGACCAGTAAAAATAAGGGGTTGTTTTTAGGGGGTACACTCAGTTAATTATACAAAAAAAAAGGGTACGTGGGTTGAAAAAGGTTAAGAACCACTGATCTAGATTAATAAAAACTAGGATTCAATCAGATTTTTAAAAATTAAAATTTTCAGACTTCATTATAATTTTTGACTTCTAGACTTGTGGAAAAATTTGAAAGCTTAATTCGGGACTAGGTATCGTTACTGACAGAGGAAATTATTCTTCAGTGTAGCTTAGATGGCTAGAGCGTCTATACTGAAAATAGGAGGCCTTTGGTTCGAATCCCGACGCTGAAGTCTTTTTTTTTCTGTCTGTCTCCCGTTGTAAATTATAATTATTAATTTGATTTAAAATAAAATTTAATTAAGTTGCTTGTAAATTTTTGTGTTTTTATTTATTTATTTTTCTTTTTTTCAGAGTTGTGTTAAGTGCAAGAAAAATGCATTTTAAAGAAGCTATATTTTGCCTATTGCTGGCTTCAACAATGCCGGCGTTAGGAATACAAGACATTGTGGTCCAAATCAACACAATGAGATGGTCTCAGGTTGTATCAGATAGGTTCCTAAGTATGTCCGTCGATCCACTAGCCATCATTCTTGCTGGAAAACTTGGGTAATTAATTATATGTTTTGTTTTTTCAACTTACTTCTTATCTGTAGTGTTATTATCATGTTTTTTACTTTCTCATATAAAGAGAAAGTATTGTGATGGCGAGAAAATTAGATTTTGATGGATTTACACGTTTTGAGGTCCCCTGAGTACAAAAAAGTTATTTTTAAAAAATGTCTGTCTGTCACCTGTCGTCTGTGAAGACGCCTAGAGCCTAAACTACTGGGCCGATTTTGACGAAATTTGGCATGCATGTTCTGAAAAAACATACTCCGAGGTGAAATCGAGAAATGAGTTTTAGCTACAAATTTGGGGGTGTTACCCCAAAATGGTAGTTCAATTAATTTCCCTATCTTTGGCAAGTGACACAATGCTATTATAGAGGTTAGGCCTAGCCAACAGGTTGTTTCAGGTTCTTTAGTACTTTTAGACGCATATCTGCTTTGATAGATTTTTAAAAGCGCCTCCTTTTCCACTATTACAATTTTTTTAAACCTCCTTTTTTTCAAAATTGATATCACTCTTATTATCCGTTTATGGATTGATATTGTTTTATTATAATATTGGTTATATTTTTATTAAAATAACCTTTTTGTTAAATGCATTAAAAGGAGAAGTGTGAATTTGACATTCTTCTTAGCTAAATGGCAAATACTGCTTATAGCGCCCCACAATTTTATTTTAAGTGTTTTAGAATTCCTTCATAACTTCCTTAAATGTTTACATAATATAACTTAAAATTTGTTTATACAGTAGAGTCCTGCTAACACGAACCCTGCTAATCAAAAAATCCGCCTAATCCGAACAGGTTTTTGCACTAAATGATGCCTCACCATCCATGTGGTTGTTTAATTGAAGAGCTTTTTCTTGGATTAGAGGGCCAGTGATAGGGATTCCTTTCAGTCTTTCTTGAGAAAACCATAGGAAAAGCGCTTCGTCTAATTTATCGTAAGATGAAACCAGTCGTCTTACTATGTTTTTCAATGGTCTTTTCACTTGAGGTAGCACAAAATATCTCAATCTTACTTCTATTTTTTTCCAATCAGAAATTGTAGCTTTTCCTACGTTAAAAATCCGAACTGGGTTCGGTCCCAATTAGTTCGGATTAGCGGGACTCTACTGTAATTATTTTGAATGAGATAAAAACTATTTATATAAAATTCTAACAAAATTATGAAGATTACTTATTTTATTTTATTTTTTTCCATTTTAGCCCTGCAGCCATTCATATGGCTAAAGGTTTGTCACCAATATTTGTTCGAATCGGCGGACCAAATACAGAAAACATTCGGTTTGGAAATAGTCCATCGTCTCGAAACAATATTTCAGTTACAGGTAAAAAAAAATTAATTTATTTATTGATTTATTAAAATATAATATATTAAACTTGTTAGCGAATTTTCAAAGAAAATTAAGCTATTGCAATGGCTTCAAAATTTTTGTAATGCAAATTTTTGAAAATTTTCTTCATGGAAATCCAATACAGACCATTCTGAATCGCTTCCTAAAATTTAACACTTTTTTTTATGTATGTATGTATGTATGTATGTGCCACTCCAGACAATATCTCCCCTTAGGGTGCACTTAAAAATTACAAACAAATTTTAAAACGTTAATAATATCCAAAGAAAGGATGAGTTCGTTGTCCAGAATTTTTGGAGTTCATTTAGGGGTAAAATGTTGACAATTTAAGGTCAAAAATAGCATAAAAACGTGTTTTTTTAATTTCACCCACCTCTTATATGAAAAAATGACAAAAGTGTACATAACAACAATTACTGTACTCTTAAAGAGCTTTCCAATGGCNAACGTTCTTCGACCAAAAGTTAAGATACCACTTTTTGAAAATTTAGATTTTTTTTGACAAAATAAGTTTTTTTTTATAATTATGCTCTTTTCGATATATTTATATGTTTATAGACCAGTTCAGTACCAAAAATACTTTATCAGAAGTTCCTTTATGTATTTTGAGAATATCAGACCCATAGGATAGTTCAAAGTAGGCTTTTTAGCAATTTAAATAGCACCATCAATTTGTACTACCTAAACAGTACAGTGATGCCTGCGGACCCTCGCTGACTAGCACACACTTTGCCTTTTTTTTAAACAAAGCCGTTATCACCTTTACAGTATATAATATACAAATTTTTAATCTGCAACCTAATGGATTTCAGAGATTCCAAATTTTCGGTATTAATGTATTTGTAGTAGAAAATTCATATGCTAAAAAAAAATATTTGATTGATTTTTAACCTTGTTGTAGCCAACATAGTTAATACAGCAGCTTTTAGCAGTTAATAGATGAGCAATGTAGGGCAAGGTCATGACAAAAAATGTTGAGCGATCAGAAAATATTTATAACTTTGGTCCCTTGCTTATTAGAGGCTATAGAAGTTTTTTTATTACTTTCCAAATTTGTAATTTCGAAATTTTAAATAAAAATGTAAACTAATATTACATTTCAAGAGGGAATAGTATGTAAAATATTAGTTCTTTCCCTAAATAAAAATTGAATTTGATTCTTAACATTTGACTGACATTACCATGGGGGTGGGGTAGGTTTTTTGAAAGCAAAACACCTGACTTGACTACGGAAATATACATTTTTCCTCTTTTCCTAAGAGCTAGGGGGCGCCCATGAGCACTAGTATAGTTCTCTGATGGTTTGTAATGAAAATGCTGCGGCAAAAAAGTGGTGCAGAAACATTTTTAAAAGGCACATCTTAAAATGTAACTTGTGGGTAGACCACAAGGGAGTTAATTAATCAAGAATTATTAAAAATTCCATATATTTAAGTTTAATTTTGAAAAAGCAATTTGTTTGTGTTAATTTTAAAATGAAATTAGAGCTAAACAAAAGAAGAGCTGCAACCAGGAACAATGGATATCCTTAAGCCTCCTTACCTCGAGCATCTGTAGCATTAATAGCCGGCTGCGCATGCTCAGACTGAGTTGTGCAGGCGCACCAATGTGGCATTAACAGGAGACCAATGTTCGGCTTGTTTCCTCTGTTTGGTTCGGCAGTCTGGACGAGGCTTTATTTTTATTACTGTTATTTACTATTTGGTTGTAATTTTTATTGCAGTATGAAGTTGTTACAGTTTTTAATGTACAGTTGTCAGAAAGTTTATTAATATTAGATTTTTTTTTTTTTTAAAACAAAAAAAGAAAAGAAATACAAATGTTTGGTCGTAATATTTGAAAATTGTGGAATTCAATTTTGTTCATTATTAACATATACTTTTGGGATCCCTGTTTGATATCTATTGGGTATACATGTTGTCCAAAATTCGAGATAGTGCTATATATAGTATATAACTTTTCAGGGGGGATGATGATATAAATAAATAAATTTGGAAACCCACGAGAGAGAGAGAGTGAGAGAGTAGAATAAGCAAAAATGTGGATTCACCCCGAAGGGAAACCAAAAGAAATTCTATTCTCTTTCTAACCAAAATAAAGAGAAGAGATAATAGTGCAAAAGAATGAAGAGCAAAAACAATTATTAAAAAAAAAAAACAAAAAAAAAAACCGAAGCATGGAACTTCTGACCCAAGACTTGAGGCTTGGCAATAGAGGTTTAAAGAGCTTTATGTGGCCACAACTCTCCCCTCACCAGAAGTCCATGGTTCTGCCTCAACCAAATTCTGTAACATGCCTCCAACGCATTTTTAGACAGCCTTTTCAAAAATTGGTTAAAACTATTTCAACCAACACCCAGATCCTTTAATTGGATGTGCACAGACTTAGCTAGGAGACCTCTAGCACCAATTACCACTGCAAAGAAGTGAACTGCAAAACCTTTCTGCCTGATTGCTGAACATAACACTGAGTACTTGTTTGCTTTGAACTCGATCAATGAAGTCTATAGGTAATACTAAATGCACGTATGTGGTTAATAGCCGTAACTAACATTTCAATGCTTTCTGTCCTAGGTTTTACGGAGATATGGCAGATGGGGTGGGACATGTCTGAAATGACTGGCATCGGTGGTGCAGAACTTGGTCGAGATATTGTCAGGCTCAAGAAAATCTTGGATGCTTTTCCGGGGTGAGATTTACAATACACGGTTTATTACTTTGATAAATTATTTTATATTGAGTCTACTTTTTATTTTAACGGTGTTTATGTAGTGGATTCATAGAAACTATCTCTCCTTGTAAAATAATTGATACACTGAGTGTTAAAACTTATAAACATTAAGTTAATTATGGAGGCTAAAAGCTGCTTTGATTAATAAATAAAGCTGGTGTCTTATGCATTATTTTTCTTAGAGAGACGTTTACTTAAAATCCATTAAGATTACCTCTATCAACACTCTAATTTCTGAAGCTAGTAGTAGTAGTCTAGAACTTCCTACTAGAACAGGTTGGACGAACCACTTGTTCGAACCTTGCAATTAGGCCATCTTTTAGGCCCTTCTTACGCCCCGTGGTGGAGAGTTCCAGCTACTTCACACATCATACCTCATACCTCTGTACATTGTACTACCGAAGTGACTATGTGGTCAGTAGTGAGCTATATGTATAAGTGTGCGTCAAAGATTCCTCAAACCATAGATACAAATTACATCATCATGACACGGATTGGACTACATCAAAGATTGGGTGAAGAGTCCCCATAAAGGGTGTCCCTTGCTCTGTTCTGTCCTCGAACCATAAATTCAGATCAAATTATAATTATTATTAACTACGGGAAACAGACAGAGAAAAACAAGCTCCTGCGCCGGGGTTAATAATAATTATAATTTGATTTAAATTAAAATTTAATCTTTCTGTAGTATAAATACTACCAAAATCGTAAAAACATAAATTCAGAGTATCATGGCACGGGATTGAACTCACGACCTCGAGTTGATAGCTGAGCAAGCGCCTTAAAACCCTCGAACACTCTTCCTCTCCCATTTACTAAGCTAAATATTACTATTTAATTTTATGTTTGTTTTATTCCAGTTACGAACATGCTCCAATTTTAGCACCAGGTCTGTCTTGTTGTCTGAATCATTTCCAAACACGTTTTATTAAGGATCTGCTCCAAGAATCTTCAACTGCTGTTTCTGCACTTCCAGTTCACTTGTAATTATAACTTTCCAATTACAATTAATATTTATTAATATAGATTTTTTTATCTGTTGTAGAGTTGAAATTGAATTTTGAATTTATTTGTGAGTAGGCTTGAGCGGTTGGTATCTTAGCTAGGTGTTAATACCTAGAGGGATGAGCTCATCTCAGAAGGTGCAGGTCCCAAAGTTTCACCTTCAATTCCAACCATGTTGTTGAATTTATTAATTAACTGTTTGCCCTTAAAGATGTTTTAGGAACTAAGGTAAGTGGGGGTAAAGACTAGCATGGCCATGTTTTCAATCTAAGTGTATTTTAGGAGATTTCAAAGTGCTCTGGACTTCGATCACTCTAGTGTCAGTCACCTGTTGAAACCCAACCAGTTACTTGTGGCGATGGGGTTATTTTGATGCGATAAAGCTTGAAACTGGTTGCCATTTTAGTTATGTCTACTGAAAAAATGGGTGGGGCAGAAGATGTTGGGGCACAAGTTGGAGGAAGGCGCTACGGGAGGCCCTGATGGCTGCCCGGGTCGGAAAAAAATGGCCGTACCGGGCTCCCAGTGTTAATATAACTGTAAGGTAAACCGCGACGAGAAGAGACTGTAGGAATTTTAACCCAGACGCACCTAAACGGGGGCGGCGTATAAAATTTGAAACTTTGTTCGGTTTTCGAATTTTAGCGACGCCCCCGATTGGGCTTCGGGGTCGAAATACCTACAGTGTCTTCTCCTCGGTTTACCTTATAACTGCCTGGTACGCCCTTATTTTTTTTTCCGACCCAGGCAGCCACTAGGGCCTCCCATAGCGCCTTCCTCCAACTTGTGCCCCAACATCTTCTGCCCCACCAAAAAATGGGTTTAGCTACACACTTGTTATAGCTATAATAAGTTATTTAGTTATAAAAGGATAAAGCTTGTCTTGAACAAAACTAAACTGAATTATATTTCAACTTTGACATAACACATAGTAAACAATAACATTGACGTAAGCAAAAGAATCTGATTGGCTGTCACCACAGGTGTGGTGGGATGACTAACTTACTGGCAATATAACTTTTCCAAATTTTTTAAAATGAGAGTTTTTGTCCCGCAGAGTGGGTAATTTGTGGTTGCTTCTCACATGAAGAAAATGAGGAAAGTCTGTTTTTTGTTGATTTGGTGTAATATTTTCTTTTAATGCGATAAATATTGTAAAGTAATGAATCAGTTTTTTCGTAAGATCATGTTTGCCTTCATCAAAGCAACAAGTGGGCTCGTTAACCTGCTGCGATCTTTACTCTAAATATCATCCCTGTGATGAGCATAAAGTTGGAAACGTCATAGGGGGCGAAAACTCGCAGCCTCTGTGGAGTAAAAACTTTAATCTCATCAAAGGACGACGTTTTAAGTGTTAAGGTATTTTGCTCAGTGGGGTAAAAACTTGCACCAAATTTCAGAGACTGAGCGGGGCAAAAACTAACATTTTTAAAATTTTGGAAAATTTATATTGCCAGAAAGTTATTCATTCGAACACACCCATTTTTTTATAGACATAACTAAGATGCCAAACAGCCTGTTTCTAACTCTGTCGCATCAAAATAACCCCATCGCCACACGTAATATCCTGAAATCCCTAAGTGGGAGTCTTTACCCCCACCTACCGTATGCCTCACCTAGACACATTTACCATTGGAAGACTTTCCTTTTCCATTGCATTTCCTTTTAAATAAAGTAATTATATCTGGATAAGAAAACCATCTACCATTAATTTATCCATATACATATTATATTTTCCTTTAATTTTATTAATACTAATAAAATGAATTATTTTGGATGTTGTTAACTTAAAATATAATTTCTGACTTGTTTTGTTTTGACGTAGGAATTTCTCTGGTGTAAGTTTGGACAAGGTTGGTGAGACTATGGGCACAACTCTCAGCCAGATGGAAGAACAAATCTGGAGCAAGGATTTATTACTGAGGACGTCCATACCTCGGAAACCAATATGGATATGTTAGTATAACTTCATTTTTTAATTACAGTCGAACCTCCATATAATGAAATTGATGGTTCTAGAAAAAAAAATTGTTGTATAGAAATTTCATTATATAGAATTTCTTTTACTATAGAAACACTTAATATAGAGAAATCGTGGGACATAGAGAGATCTTCATCGTATAAAAGTTCATTGTAAGGAGGACTGACTATATTTTTTTCTTCCACCAAAGCAAAATGATATACAGGGTGGTACAAAAGTCTCCCCCCCCCCTCTTTATCTTTTGAACGGTTTGAGATAAATTAATGAAAATTAATAAAAAGTTTTTTTTCTTGTAATCTCACACTAGGGGCAACCATCCACTTTAAAATTCCAATTTGGATTATATATATATATATTTTTTTAATAGCAGTTATGGGTTATAAGGTGAAAAATAAGAATTTTGCCCCTTATAGGGGGTCAAAGGTATAAAAATGGTTGATTCTACTGTAAAAAAATAATAACATTTTTCTTGAAACCTTTTTTTTCTATCTCCAATATTTTGCCCCTTGTAGGAGGTCAAAGGTATAAAAATGGTAGATTTCTTTAGGTATAAATATGGTTCATTTTTTAGACACCCCCTTATAGGGGTAAAAATATTGGATATAGAAAAAAGTTTAAGCAAAAATGTATTATTTCTTACATTAGAATCCAAATATGCTATCAAAAATATACACTCCAACTTGAGTTTTTGATTTGGGTGGCCTAGGGGCAAAGTGGGTGGTTGCCCCTAGTGCATGATTGCATGAAAATTTACCTCAAATGGTTCAAAAGTTGAGAGGGGGGGGGGGCTTATGGACCACCCTGTATAATGTTTAAATGTCT